>CAUYLG010032851.1:0-59128 GCA_963573385.1 Cacajao melanocephalus
GCTTACAGTTAGGAACAATCAATATTGTGAAAATGGCCATACTGCCCAAAGTAATTTATAGATTCAGTGCTATCCCCATCAAACTACCATTGACTTTCTTCACAGAACTGGAGAAAACCACCTTAAACTTCATATGGAACCAAAAGAGAGCCCGCATAGCCAAGACAATCCTAAGCAAAAACAACAAAGCTCGAGGCATCACACTACCTGACTTCAAACTATACTGCAAGACTACAGTAATCAAAACAGCATGATACTGGTACCAAAACAGAGGTATAGACCAGTGGAACAGAACAGAAGCCTCAGAAATAGCACCACACATTTACAACCACCTGATCTTTGACAAATCTGACAAAAACAAGCAATGGGGAAAGGATTTCCTGTTTAATAAATGGTGTTGGAAAAACTGGCTAGCCATGTGCAGAAAGCTGAAACTGGACCCCTTCCTTACACCTTATACAAAAATTCACTCTCGATGGATTAAAGATTTAAACATAAGACCTAACACCATAAAAACCCTAGAAGAAAACCTAGACAATACCATTCAGGACATAGGCATAGGCAAGGACTTCATGACTAAAACACCAAAAGCAATGGCAACAAAAGCCAAAAATAGGCAAATTGGATCTAATTAAACTTAAGAGCTTCTGCACAGCAAAAGAAACAATCATTAGAGTGAACTGGCAACCAACAGAATGGGAAAAAATTTTGCAAGCTACCCCTCTGACAAAGGGCTAATATCCAGAATCTACAAAGGACTAAAACAAATATACAAGAAAAAAACAGCCCCATCCAAAAGTGGGTGAAAGATATGAACAGACACTTTTCAAAATAAACATTTATGTGTCACTAAGAAAAAATACAAAATATAGTTGTTTGAAAACTTTTGTACTCTGACTTGGAATGAAAATCTCTACTTTGATTACCCAATGAAAACTCATTTGTGTAATATAAAGAGACATAAATTTATGAAATTAGATAATTTTGGAAAAGCATATTTCTATTGCTGCTTTCTGCCTATTGTGGTGTTTTGTGCTGAAACCACTTACAGAATATTACTTGTGCATACCCATCACAGAATATTATAACTACATTAATTTTAGTAAAGAGGTGTGGGAGAGAGTATTGTGGATAACATAGTGACAAGGTAGGAAAATAATTTAATGTCTTGCTAACCTTTTTTCAAGCATACCTGTACTGGATTATTGCTATAATTATTTCTTTCTTCTTTTTCTTTTTTTTCTTTTTTTTTTTTTTAATAGAGTATCACTCCATCACCCAAGCTGGAGCACAGTGGCGCAACCTTGGCTCACTGCAAACTCCGCCTCCTGGGTTCAAGTGATTCATGTGCCTCAGCCTCCCGAATAGCTAGAATTACAGATATGTGCCCCAATGCCTGGCTACTTTTTGTATTTTGAGAAGAGACAGGGTTTCACCATGTTGGTCAGGCTGGTCTCGAACTCCTAATCTGAAGTGATCCACCCACCTCAGTTTCCCAAAGTGCTGGGATTACAGGCGTGAGCCACTGTGCCTAGCCTCTTGCTGTAATCATTAACAAAACTAGTGACAATAGTTATTCATTACAAGGAGATAATTTGGCAGGGTCTACCATGCCTGTCTTGTAATTTCCATTAAATCTTAGTTCTAGCTCTTGCTCCATTCAAGAGGGAATGCCTTCCCTACTTAGAGGGAAGCGAGATCCACAGCAGAATATCATGTTTTCTCATTTGTTATTTGTCTTTCATTAGCTCCATTCTACTCAGTGGAGTATAACTCAGGAGGTCAAGTTGCTTCTGCCTAAATATTACATTCATTGATATTTGACCCTTGGGAAAGAGGGAAGTTATCTATAGAAGTTCCTCTACATCTAACAAGATCTGGTTATAAATATTCTTCCTGTTTCCCTCAGCAATAATAGTCTCTACTTTTTGGAGGCTCCAAATAATTCTGAAGTAATTATTTTGTGAAAGGTAGAAATCATTGAAATTTTACTTACTAATAGAAAATTAAATATAGAAGAGATACGAGTTATCGTTTGAAAGAAAAAAAGCATGGTTCTTCTATTTGCTTTAATTAGTTTCAGGGAAGATATTTGCAAATGTGTTGAATTCTGTGTTTGGATTTCTCATGAGTACTATGTTTTTGATAAATATGTTAATCAAAAATCCAGTCAAAAATATTTTAAAGAAATCCAATTAAGAGTGACATCACCAAGATGGGAGATACCAGATTTCATCCCCCAACTTCTCCTAACTAAAAATTGAAGAGGAGGGAATACATCCAAACTCATTTAGCAAGGATTACACTGATACCAATGCCAGACAAGAACACCTAAGAACATAAAATTATAGGCCAATATCCCTGAAGAACATAGATGCAAAAATCCTCAACCAGATACTAGTAATCTGAATTCAGCAGCACATAAAAATGATAAATCACCATGATCGAGCATGGTTTATCCCATAGAATGCAAGGATAGTTAACATATGCAAATTGATATATGTAATATACCTCATTAAAAGAATGAAGGATAAAAACCACATGATCTCAATTGATGCAGAAAAGGCATTTGAAAAAATTTAACATTATTTTGTGATAAAAAGTCTCAAAAAACTAGGTATAGAAGAAATGCATCTCAACATAAATACCATATATGACATACCCATCACTAAGCCCTTGTTGCTCCTTCATTTCTGAAGAACAGTTTTGCTGGGTACAGTGTTCTTGGTTTATAGTTGTTGAATGTATCCTTCAGTGCTTTGAATGTATCATCCCTCTTTATCCTGGTCTGTAAGGTTTCTTCTGAGGAATATGCTGCTAGCCTTAATGAGATTCTGTTATATGTGATTTGCTTATCTTCTCTTGTTGCTTTCAGAATCATCTCTGTCATTGATATAAAGAAAAGACAAGGATATCCCACTTTCCACTTTTTTTTCAGCATAGTAATAGAAGTCCTAGCTAGAGCAATTAGGCAAGAGAAAGAAATAAGGCCAGGTGCAGTGGCTCGTGCCTATAATTCCATCCCTTTGGGAGGCCGTCGGGGGTGGATCACAAGGTCAGGAGTTCCAGACTAGCCTGACCAACATGGTGAACCACATCTCTACTAAAAATACAAAAATTAGCCAGGCATGGTGGCGCACACCTGTAATCCTAGCTACTCAGGAGGCTGAGGTAGGAGAATTGCTTGAACCCAGAGGCAGAGGTGGTAGTGAGCCAAGATCGCACCACTGCACTCTAGCCTGGGTGACAGAGTGAGACTCCATCTCAAAAAAGAAAAAAAGAAAAGAAGAGGCTTCCAAATTGGAAAGGAAGATGTTAAACTGTCTCAGGTTTCAGACAACATGACCTTATAGAGAGAGAACCCTAAAAACTCCACAAAAAAAAGTTAGAACTAATAAATGAATTTAATAAAGTTACAGGCTACATACACTGACAACAAACTAAAAAAGAAATCTTAATTTCTTAACACTGCATTCTTAATTCTTAACATTCCATTTCTTAACAATTCCATTTACAATAGCTACAAAAAATGGAATAGTGAGGAATAAATATAAGCAAGGAAGTGAAAAATTTGTGTATTGAAAACTATTAAACATGGATGAAAGAAATTAAAGAAGACATAACAAATGGAAAGATACTCCCTGTTCATGCATTTAAAAATGATTATAATTAAAATGTTCATATAATCTACAGATTGAATATAATCTGTATCAAAATTTCAATGTCTTTCTTCATAGAAATAGAAAAAACAATCTTAAAATTATATGGAACCCATAAGAGATTCCAAATAGCCAAAGCAATCTTGAATAAATAGAATAAAGTAGTAGGCATCAAATTACCTGACTTGAAAATGTACCATAAAACTATAGTAACCAAAACAGCATAAAACAGACACAGAGACCAATGGAACAGAAAGAGATTCCAGAAATAAATCCCTGTATTTGTGGTCAATTGATTTTTGGCAAGGGTGCCAAGAATACACAATGGAGAAAGAACAATCTCTAATAAATGGTATTGGGAAAACTGGATATCCACATGCAGAAGAATGAAACTAGACTCTTACCTCAAACCATATACAAAAATCAACTCAAAATGGATTAAAGACATCAATGTGAGACCATAAATGGTAAAACTACTAAAAAAATAAAACATAAGGGAAATGCTCCATGATATTGGTCTGGGTAAAAATTTTTAAAATATGCTGCCAAAGCCCTGGCAACAAACCCAAAGATAGACAAGTGGGATTACATCAAACTAAAAAGCTTCTGCAAAGTAAGGGAAACAATCAGAGTGAAGAAACAACCTAGAGAATGGAAGGATATATTTATAAACCATACATCTGAGAAGGATTTAATAGACAAAACAGGTAAGGAACTGAAACAACTCGATAGTAAGAAAACAACCCAATTAAAACATGGGCAAAGGGGGCCTGGATAGAAATTTCTCAAAAGAAGATATACAAATGGCCAACAGGTCTTTGAAAAAATCCCAACATCTGTAATCGTCAAGCAAACACAAATCAAAAGTGCGATGAGATATTACTCCACACCTGTCAGAATGGCCATTCAAAAAGATAAAAGATAAATACTGGCAATAATTTGTTTATTTTTTTAATTTCCATTTTTATTTTAGATTCTGGGGTTACATGTGTAGGTTTGTTACAGGGTATATTGGGTGATGCTGAGGTTTTGGGATTCTATTCATCTTGTCACCTACATAGTGAACATAGTACCCAATAGCAAGTTTTATAGTCCTTGTCTCCCTCCCGCCTTCCTTACTTTCAGAGTCCCCAGTGTTTATTGTTCCTTTCTGTGTCCACATGCACTCAGTGTTTAGCCATCACTTGCAAGTGAGAACATGGGGTATTTTGTTTTTGTTCCTGTGTTGATTTGCTTAGGATAATGGCCTCCAGCTACATCCAAGTTCCTGCAAAGGACATGTCCTTCTTTTCTATGGCTGAATAATATTCCATGGTGTATATGTGCCACATTTTCTTTATCTAACCCACTGTTGATGGGCACCTAGGCTGATTACATACCTTTGCTATTGTGAATGCTGCTACAATGAACATGCAAGTGTATATGTCTTTTTGATAAAACAATTTATTTTTGGGGGGGTATATACCCAGTAATGGAATTGCTGAGTGGAATGGTAATTCTGTTTTTAGTTTCTTGAGAAATCTCCAAACTGCTTTTCACAGTGGCTCAACTATTTTGCCACTTTTAATGGCAAAAACCACAATTACTTTTGCACAATCTAATAATTTACATTCCCACCAGTAGTGTATAAATTTTCCCTTTTCTCCACGGCCTTGCCAACATCTGTTATTTTTTGACTTTTTAATGATAGCCATTCTAACCAGTGTGAGATGGTATCTCACTGTGGTTTTGATTTTTCTTTCTTTGATTATGGGAGATGTTGGGCATTATTTTCATATGTTTGTTGGCTGCTCTTATGTTTTCTTTTAAGAAGTGTCTGTCCATGCTCTTTGTCCACTTTTTAATATGGTTGTTTTTTACTTGTTGATTTAAGTTCCTTATAGAGTCTGGATAATAGTCCTTTATTGGATGCAGAGTTTGCCAATATTATCTCTCATTCTTTAGGTTGTCTGTTTACTCTGTTGATAGTTTACCGTGCAGAACCTCTTTAATTAGGTTCCATTTGTCAATGCTTTTTTTTTTGAGATGGAGTTTTGCTCTCGTTGCCCAGGCTGGAGTGCAATGGCACAATCTTGGCTCACCACAACCTCCACCTCCTGAGTTCAAGCGATTCTTCTGCCTTAGCCTCCTGAGTAGCTGGGGTTACAGGCATGTGCCACCATGCCCTGCTAATTTTGTATTTTTAGTAGAGACGGGGTTTCTCCATGTTGGTCAGACTGGTCTTGAACTACCAACCTCAGGTGATCCACCTGCCTCAGCCTCCCAAAGTGTTGGGATTACAGTTGTGAGCCACTGTGCCTGGTGCCAATTTTTGCTTTTGTTGCAATTGATTTTGAGAACTTAGTCATAAATTATTTACCAAGACCAATGCCCAGAAGGATATTTTTAGGTTTTCTGCTAAGATTTTTAAGGTTTCCGTCTTACATTTAAATCTTTTATCTATTTGTATATGGTGAAAGAAAGGAGTCCAGATTTATTCTTCTGCATATGGTTAACCAGATTTTTCAGTACCATTTATTGAATAGGGAGTCTTTTCCCCATTGCTTGTTATTGTTAACTTTGTCAAAGATCAGTTGGTTGCAGGCATGTGGTTTTATTTCTGGGGTTTCTATTTTGTTCCATTGGTCTATGTCTATTTTTATACTAGTACTATGCTGTTTTTGGTTACTGTTGTCTTCAAATTGTAGTATGAAGTCAGGTAATGTGATGCCTACTGCTTTGTTCTTTTTGCTTGGGATAGCTGTGCCTGTTTGGCCTTTTTTGTTTGTTTTTTTTTTTTCATATGAATTTTAGAATAGTTTTTCAGAATTCTGTGAAAACTGATGTTGATAATTTGGTAGGAATAGCGTTGAATTTGTAGATTGCTTTGGGCACTATGGGCATTTTAACAATGTTGATTTTTCCAATCCATGAGTATGGAATATTTTTCTATTTGCTTGTGTCATCTGTGATTTCTTTCATCGGTAGTTTGTAGTTCTCCTTGTAGAGATCTTTCACTTCCATGATTAGATGTATTCCTAGGTGGGGTTTTTTGTTTGTTTGTTTGTTTGTTTGTTTTTTGTGGCTATAAGTGGGATTATATTCTTGATTTGGTCCTCACCTTGAATGTTATTGATGTATAGAAGTGCTACTGGTTTCTGAATGCTGGTTCCTGGTTTTAATATCCTGAAACTTCACTGAAGTTGTTAATCAGATCTAGGAGCCTTTTGGTGGAGTCTTTAGAGTTTTCTAAGTATGGAATTATGTTGTCAGTGAAGACAGATGATTTGATTTCCTCTTTTCTTATTTTAATGCCTTTTTTTTTTCCCCTTTCTCTTGCTTGATTGCTCTGGCTAGGACTTCCAGTACTATGTTGAATAGGAGCGGTGAGAGTGGGAATCCTTGTTTTATTCTAGTTTTCAAGGGGGACATTCCCAGCTTTTACCCATTCGGTATGATGTTGGCTATGAGTTTGTCACAGATGTCTTTTATTATTTTGAGGTATTGTCCCTTGAGGTCTAGTTTTTTGAGTTTTTTTAAATCATGAAAGGATTGGATTTTATTGAAGTATTTCTACATGTATTGAATTTGAGTTTGTTTTAATTCTGTTTATGTAGGAAATCACGTTTGTTGATTTGTGTATTGTGAACCAACCTTACATCCCAAGAATAAAACCCACTTGATCATGGTGAATTAACTTTTCAATGCACTGCTGGATTTGGTTTGTTAGTATTTTATTGAGGATTTTTACATTTATGTTCATCAGGTTTAATTGGCCTGTGGTTTTCTTTTTTTGTTGTGTCTTTGCCAGATTTTGTTATTAGGGTGATACTGGTTTTGTAAAAAGAGTTAGGGAAGAGTTCCTTCTCCTCAGTTTTTTGAAATAGTTTCAGTAGGATTGGTACTAGCTCTTTTTACGTCTGCTGGAATTCAGCTGTGAATCCATCTGGTCCACAGCTTTTTTTTTGGTTTGTAGGGTTTTTTATTTCAAATTACTGATTCAATTTTGGAACTTGTTATTGGACTGTTCAGGGTTTCAATTTCTTCCTGCCAATCTTGGGAAGTTGTGTGTTTCCAGGAATTTATCCATTTCCTCTAGATGTTCTAATTTGTATGCATAGATGTGTTTATAGTCGTCTCTGAGGAGCTTTGTTGAATTGCTTATAATGCCACCTTATGATTTCTGATTGTGTTTATTTTAATCTTCTCACTTTTTTCTTTGTTAATCTAGTGTGCAGCCTATTGGTCTTGTTTATCCTATCAAAAAACCCAGTTTTTGTTTTGTTGATTCTTTCTATGTTTTTTGGGTCTCAATTCTGTTTAGTTCTACTCTGGCTTTAGTTATTTCTTTTCTTCTGCTTACTTTGGAATTAGTTTGTTTTTGTTTTTCTGGCTCCTGTAAGTGGTAGAGTGTTAATTTGAGATCTTTCTAACCTCTTGATGTAAGCGTCAAGTGCTGTAAACTTCCCTCTTAACACTGCTTTGTTGCATTCCAGAGATTTTGTTGTGCCGTCTCTGTTATCATTGTTTCAAATAATGTTTTGATGTCTGCATTAATTTTACTGTTTACCAAAAAGCTGTTCAGGAGCAAGTTGTTTAGTTTCCATGTCATTGTGTGGTTTTGAGAGTTCCTCTTGGTGTGGATTTCTATTTCCATTCCACTGAGGTCTGAGAATATGCTTGGTATGATTTCAATTTGTTTGAATTTGTTGAGACTTGCCTAATGGCTGAAAATGTGGTTGATCTTAGAGTATGTACCATGTGCAGATGAGAAGGTATATATCCTGTGGTTGTTAGGTAGAGTATTCTGTAGATGTCTATTGGAACCAATTGACCAAGGGCCAAATTTAAGTCCAGAATTTTTTGATTAGTTTTCTTCCTTGATAATTGAATACTGTCAGTGGGTGTTGAAGTCTTCCAGTATTATTGTGTAGCTAAGTAAAAAATGGATTATTCTTATCAGTCGGCATATCTCGACAAAGTTTCTAGCATTTCAAGATTGTTATTTCTTGACATGATATCTTGTGGGGGTTTATTTTAATATTTAGTTTAAAGAATAAGATACACTGACTGTGACGTGGAACAGTATCTGCCTAAAAGGCAAATATAGTGATTATTCTTTACATATAACCTGAAATCCAGAACAATATAGCATCTAAGGATAAAATAATTTAAACTATAAGTGCATGAGATTTGCATCCTGATGTACCTGAAATGTGTTTCATATTACCTTGGCTTTCAATTTCTCTAATTTCTCTATTTGATTAGAGGTTATTCATTTTGGGGGCACTAAAGAAATTCCAATTTGAACTGATGCATATCTTTTAATCAGAATTTTCCCAAAGCACAAAAGTGAAAATGTAAAAGTTGCTGTGTTTCATTAGTTTTGTTCTTTTGAATGTTGCTGCACTGAAAGCTCTGTGTGAAATTATTAGAAGACAAGTTTTCAGATGGTTGTAAAAGAAGATGCATATATGGGGACTCACTCAAAGGGCATTATTTAAAAGAGAAATTTCCAGCCACCCAGATCTCAGGGTAGCTATGTCCATTCAAGGATAGAGAATCCACCATCTGTATGATTATTTTTACATCTGAACTTTTTTATACACCAGAGAGACTCACAACTTTCAGGGTCATTTGCCCAGCATGTAGTGGAATGTCCTGTGCAATAGTTTCCAATTAATATGACCATGTTCAATGGCCCTTTACCACCAATGATGTATAACTGCTTTCCACTTGGCTTTATATGGCACTTCTTTGTTACGGCTGCAACCAGGTCTATCGCCCCTTTGATAAAAATTTCAGTTACCCCAGGGAGAAGCTTTCAACTTTATTAAGTATTGAAGTCTGTACATTTGTTCTTCTTTGGAAGAGCAGATCAAAAGCACGCTTTCTAAGTAAGTAATCTGATAAATGGGGATAGCACTTGCAGACTTGGGCAATAACGTTTTTCCGTAATTGAAACCTGAGAACCTGTGTCAACTGAGTAGACTATTATAAACTTCTTAGCATTTAACAAGAGTTTCTTTCATTTTTTGAAAGTAAATAGAATTCCTTGATTCTATTTAACCAATTCTTTAGCATGCTGTTTCCTTTTGGTTGTTGTTAGGAAAACCTCAATGTAGGTTGAGAGATAGAAAATGGAAAATCAAGAAAAAAAGCAATTAGATGATCAAGTTGTGGTATAGACAAAAGTCCGTGGTGTTGTCTTATCTCTGGCATTAATTTACTATAAAAACATGAGCAAGCTGCTTAATTTTTCTGGGCTACAGTTTCCTCATCTTTGAAAATGGATGATTGGCTAGATTATGTGTAAGACTTCTGCTGATTCTGAAATTCTCTGATTCTTAGTCTTAGGTAGAATTAGGCTAGACACAGAATACCTTATAGTTGTATGAGGCCATTTTTACTTTGCATCTCCTACCTGCTTCAATTCCAGGTTTGTTTGGCAATGGAATAATGTGGTGCTATTTTATCTTTGGGTAGGAATGAGATATATCTGGATCACTGGTTAAAGCCAGAGTAGTAATACCTTCACAAAGGAGACTAGATAGTTGTATTTCTCCCACGGTCCCAAGCTACTAGGATTTTGAAAAGGCACCAGATTTATCTTGAAAAAATTGGCCCTTCTTCACATACATTTACAATAAAAATACACATAAATTCAGATTTCTCCATAGCTGATGGGATAAATTTTGCCTTCTATATTAGTCTGAATCTGAGGGTTACCCCTGTTATTAGCACTTTCGAAGATTTAGATTGAGTCCTTTGAATTCCAGTTTGTGGGATTTTGATGCTTAGAAGGAGAACTTGGGCCAAGCGAGGTGGCTCACTCCTTTAATCCCAATACTTTAGGAGGCCAAGACGGGTGGATCATTTGCGGTCAAGAGATTGAGACCATCCTGGCCAAAATGGTGAAAACCTGTCTCACTAAAAATGTAAAAATGAGCCTGGCATGGTGGTGGGCACCTGTAATCTCAGCTACTTGGGAGGCTGAGGCAGGAGAATGGCTTGAACTTGGGAGGTGGAGGTTGCAGTGAGTCGAGATTGGGCCACTGCACTCCAGCCTGTGTGGCAGAGTGAGACTCTGTCTCAAAGAAAAAAAAAAAAGATAACCTGAATCAAAATGTACATCACATGTTACCAAAGACTAAATATAATTCCTTGTAGTATTTTGTCAATGGATGCTTATCATATAAACACTCCATGTAGACATTCTCAAAATGTGTTAGCATTAAAAAATTGGAAACTATTTTGTAGACCAGTTCTTTCTAAATTTTAAGTTCTGATGATTGAGGATCAAGTTGGGGGTACGTTCTTCTTCAGAATCTTAAAAAGGCTAAATACTAATAATACAGTTGTGATATTAGTAGAAACTTTTCCTGGGAGGTAGGGATTTTAGAGCCAGGTTTCTCATCTCAGATTCTCAGCAATTTATTTCTGGGCTATTCACTTGTTCTGTCTGTTGCTGTTTTCTCATTTTTAATAGTATATCAAACCTCTGCAAGAGGTAATTTCTTTTCTTTTTTTTTTTTTTGAGACTGAGTCTCACTCTGTCGGCCAGGCTGGAGTACAGTGGCTATCTCGGCTCACTGCAAACTCTGCCTCCTGGGTTCAGTTGATCCTCTTGCCTCAGCCTCCCAAGTAGCTGGGATTACAGGCACCTGATACCATGCCCAGCTAATTTTTGTATTTTTAGTAGAGACAGGGGTTTCACCATGTTGGCCAGGCTAGTCTCGAACTCCTGACCCCAGGTAATCTGACTGTCTTGGCCTCCCAAAGTGCTGGGATAACAGGTGTGAGCCACCACGCCTAGCCAAGAGCTAGTTTCTTAAAGGTTAATTGTACTGTAGAACCTTAAACTATATAAATAAATTCTGTGTACGTGGTTGTGTTTAAAATTCTCTTGTTTTGAACTTAGAATGGATTTTTTTACTCATGCGTGATTTTGTAACATCATTCAATGATAAAAAATATTGGTTCACTGACTTATTCAGATTTTCTGAATCTTGACCCATTTCATTATATAATATCAAAAATTATTTTGTTAATGTCACCACTAATCTCATCAGAAAAGCTTGTAATTGTTGAAAAACTATCAAGTTCATAGCAGTAGATTCAAGATTTTTAAAATTTTAATATTTTCTTGAAAGCTCACATTTGATCAGAGGCAATAAATACCATCTGTTGTTTTTTCTTGAAGTGACAGGCTTACTTTGTCCATTAAAATAAAAGTCTGTCAAATAACCTTAAGATTCATAATTTGTCTGACAGTCTTATTTTTTTCAAGTAAAAATGGTGTTTTATGCAAATGCATGCTGGTTCCATTCGTAACTCAGTTGTATGAGTTTCTTTTCCTAGAGACAACTATTATATTTCAATATGGAGGAGAAATGCTTCATATGCACGTCCCATTTGTAATATGGAATATTAGTAAGATGTATACTCAAGGATCTAGATTTAATAAAGTTAGTTATTCTTATTGCTTTGTAAAGGACATTATTAAGTGGAACTGACATTTTAGTTTCATTTTGACTGTGTGGTGGTGAAGAATGTGATAACTGCCAGTGTAGTTTGGTATCACAGCCTTAATTCTTTCTAAGGAACCTACAGTTTTACCTACCATTGCCTTAGCAACACTGGTAATTATCAACATGATGAAGAAGAAAAATCACATCTTAGTTTTATCATAAAAATAGCTTTGGCCTTGCAGACTTCTTGAAATGGTCTTGGAGACCTCAGTAGTATGTGAATTGCATTTTGAAAATCTCTAGACTAAGCCTGGCCAACATGGCAAAACCCCGTCTCTACTAAAAATACAAAAATTAGCTGGGTGTGGTGGTGGGTGCCTGTAATCCCAGCTTCTCAGGAGGCTGAGGCAGGAGAATCGCTTGAATCTGGGAGGCAATAGTTGCAGTGAGCTGAGATTGTGCCACTGCGCTTCAGACTGGGTGTCCAGCCTGGGCGACAAAGCAAGACTCTGTCTAAAAAAGAAAGAAGAAGAAGTTGACTAGAGTTCAATATTGTTACAGTCTTGAATTACCCCTTCTGTTGTCAGAAAAAATGGGCCAGCTTCTTACTGCTCCATTTCCCATGAAGTTAATACATCAGAAGTAAGAAATCATTGACACTGAGGCCCACTCATTAAAAGCAGGGACCCACTTCTTAAAGACTAGATTGCCTTGTCTTGCTAACTGAGACAGAATTTAATAGCAGTAGGTGGGAACTTGAACAAATGTAGTCAATACCTGGTAAGCAGTACATAGTTGCTTTCTTCTCCCTAAACTTGCCTCATTTTCCAAGGTGAAATAATAATAAACAGACCTTTAAGAAATTTTTGGTACGGGGTAAGGCTAGGTTTGCATCTGGCGTGAGGCTAAAGCCCAGGTACTTGGCCACTAGGTTATACTGATCTCTGGGCTGCTACCTAGCTCTGAAAGTCAGTGATTCTGGAAGACAAATATCTTCCTACAGTGGCAAATAAGGCTGTTGGTAGGACTTGCGGTGGAACTGTAAGGACTTCAGCAAATACAACATAATAGGTTTTAACCATGTGAAATGTATACTGTGGACTGTAGTTAAGAGCAGGCTTTGAGCATAAGCTATTCAAAGCCCAAAACTACCATGTACCAGCTTTGTGATTTGGGGAAAGTTGCTTAACCTCTTTTGCTTCAGTGTGCTTATTTGTAAAATGAAATGATGAGGGGTGATGATAATGATGCTACCATTGAGGCTTCAACTAGTCCTGGTTTGGTAGGTGGTAGAGCGCATGGTAAGCACTAGTTAGTCCTGGTTTGGTAGGTGGTAGAGCGCATGGTAAGCATTAGTCCTGGTTTGGCAGATGGTAGAGCGCATGGTAAGCATTAGTTAGTCATGGCTTGGTAGGTGGTAGAGCGCATGGTAAGCACTAGTTAGTCCTGGTTTGGTAGGCGGTAGAGCGCATGGTAAGCATTAGTTAGTCCTGGTTTGGTAGGCGGTAGAGTGCATGGTAAGCACTAGTTAGTCCTGGTTTGGTAGATGGTAGAGTGTATGGTAAGCATTAGTTAGTCCTGGTTTGGTAGGTGGTAGAGTGCATGGTAAGCATTAATAAATCTCGGCTTTTATAATTATTTACTGTGCCGAACACATGATAGCCATGCAGTACAAATTGGCTATCATTATTTAACACACTTCTTCTTTCTTCTCATTACTGGTGCCAACACAAGCTTCATTTGTTATTCATTTATTTGTTCCTTCATCTGTTCTACAGTGATCTACTGAACACCTAGTATGTAACAATTGCTGTGCCAGGTGATGACCGTGACCTAGTAGGGTCTATTTCATGCATTTTAAGGCAAGATATGTTTATTGGAAGCGCCAATATAGCTGTTTTTCCATTTTACTCTAGTTACTGGGGAAGAAAAGTAGTGCATTGGTTTTTCATAGGTTTCCTCAGATCATGCAGTTCATGTCAGGCATCTCCCCATTTTCCTCTATTCATTTATTTTGGATTAAAGACAGGTGCTAATAACTGCATCTTGATCTTTAGACAAACTTTTTTTTTTTTTTTTTTGAGACGTAGTTTCGCTCTTGTTACCCAGGCTGGAGTGCAATGGTGTGATCTTGGCTCACCATAACCTCTGCCTCCTGGGTTTAAGCAATTCTCCTGCCTCAGCCTCCCAAGTAGCTGGGACTATAGGCGTGTGCCACCACGCTCAGCTAATTTTTGTATTTTTAGTAGAGACGGGGTTTCACCATGTTGACCAGGATGGTCTCGATCTCTTGACCTCATGATCCACCTGCCTCGACCTCCCAAAGTGCTGGGATTACAGGCGTGAGCCACCGTGCCTGGCCAACTTTTTTTTTTTTTTTTTTTTTTTTTGAGTTGGAGTTTCACTCTTGTTGCTCAGGCTGGAGTGCAATGGCACGATCTTGGCTCACTGCAACCTCCGCCTCCCAGGTTTAAGACATTTTCCTGCCTTAGCCTCCTGAGTAGCTGGGATTACATGTATGCACCACCACGCCTGGCTAATTTTGTATTTTTAATAGAGATAGGATTTCTCCACGTTGGTCAGGTTGGTCTCAAACTCCCAAACTCAAGTGATCCACCCAACTCAGCCTCCCAAAGTGCTGGGATTACAGGCATGAGCCACTGCACCCTGCTAAGCCAACATTTTAGATCAAACAAACATAGATAGGAAAGTAAGTGTCTCCCATTTTCTAATATTGTCATAAAGGTTGTAAAAATTCAAGCCAAAAGCACTTTATATGGTATATAATTTTTTATAAAAGTTAAAACAGTTCGTATTAGACTGATAATTACAAATATATGCTTTGAGAAGAAGCTCTCTAATGGATTTTCACCATGTGCGATGCATTTGGTGTTTGACTGTTAAGAAGGCATACATGCAGATGAAAATGAAGTTCTTCACTATTATCCTTATCACAAATAAATTTCCTGAGAATGTGAAGATTCCCTTTAAGAACCCAAGAACATAAATGCTAACAATTTATTCACTGAAACTGAAACTAAGGTCTGAAAATTAAAAGAAGATAATCTTTGAGTGGTAGGAAAAGCTAATCATTTTGCTTTAATAGCTCTTAAGCTTCATTCTTCCTGAAAGTTTAAATTCTTCCAAATCTTAGCAAATACTACAACACATAAAAATCATACAGGTGTACAGCAAATGTATCTTTAAAATTTTATGTCTTACAGATTTGAAAATGAAATCATATTTTACATGTATTAAGAGAAATCCCCACATAAAAGCACCTTAAGATGAATCATTTCAGTAAGGAATTCTATTGTTAGCCACAGGAAAATCCTCTCTAAATTATATTTTGGGTGTCTGGATTTGTGTATTTCATGCATTTTAAGGCAAGATATGTTTATAGTGGAAGCTATTACAAAAGCATTTATTTTCTATTTAGTTAGAATCATACCATAAGTCATTCTAATAAAGTATGCTGAAGGAAAAAAAAGCCAACTGTGAGTCATGAGTTGAGCTTGCTACCAGCGATAGAATTAATTTTAGTAGCGTTTTCCTCGACCTCACACCATTCAATACCATTACTCCCTTCACTTCCAATTTTTTTTTTCTTTTTTGAGACAAGAGTCTCGCTTTGTTGCCCAGGCTCTGGAGTGCGATGGCGCCATCCTGACTCACCACAGCCTTTGCCTTTCCAGTTCAAGTGATTCCCCTGCCGAGTAGCTGGGACTACAGCACGTGCCACCGCGCCCGGCTAATTTTTTGTATTTTAGCAGAGATGAGGTTTCGCCATGTTGGCCAGGATGGTCTTGATCTCCTGACCTCATGATCCACCCACCTCAGCCTCCCAAATTGCTGGGATTACAGGCATGAGCCACTGCCTCTGGCCTCAATAAACATTTAAAAATGTTTTTAAGTGTTTCAGTCCATTGCATTCGTTATTTTTATTGATGCTAAATTATGCCATCTTTAAGGAGTAGAGGCTTCTTCAGTTTGGCTCCTGAGTCCTTTTGACAATCTGAATAGTCTTTAATAGCTTCATTTTTTTTCGATATTATAAGATATATCAAGATTATCATAGACATCTGCTCTAGGAGAGAAATCATCCATTTCTCCAAGGTATTTAGTGTGGGAATGGTATTTAGAGACTAGGGTCTGGGTTTTTAGGAGCACTCATTGCTGCTGCATTGGCCGCTGTTTCTACACTTGTTCAGTGAACATAGCTAAGAAATACAGAAAATTTTTAAAGAGAAAATCTGAGTTCATAATATTTTAATTATTATTTAAATTTTTTCTACTCATTTTCATTTTAGGTTAATGGAGTACATATGCAGGTTTGTTATGTGGATAAATCGCATGTCGTTGGGGTTTTGTGTACAGGTAATTTCATTATCCAGGTAATAAGCATAGTATTTAATAGATAGTTTTTCAGTTCTCACCCTCCACCCACCCTCCACCTTCAAGGAAACCCTGCTGTCTGTTGTTCACTGCTTTGCTTTGTGTCCGTATGTACTCAATGGTTAGCTCCCACTTATACATGAGAACATGTGATATTTGGATTTTCCATTTCTGTATTAATTTGATTAGGACAATGGCCTCAGGCTCCCTCCATGTTGCTGGAAAGGACATGACTTCATTCTTTTTTATAGCTGTGTAGTATTCCATGGTATATATGTACCACACTTCCTCTCCAGGTCACTGTTGATGGGCATGGCATCTGGGTTGATTTTGTGTCTTTGCTACTGTGAATATTGCTTCGATACACATACGTAGGCATGCCCTTTGAGAGAATGATTTACATTCCTTTGTGTGTATATTCAGTAATAGGATTGCCTGGACAAATGGTAACTCTGCTTTATGTCTTTGAGAAATCTCCAAACTGCTTTCCACAATGGTTGAACTTATTCACATCCCATCAACAATATATGTGTTGTTCACTTTTCTCCACAACTTTGCCAGCACCTGTTGTTACTGACTTTTTAGTAACAAGTCTAACTGGTGTGAGATGGTATCTTCTTGCATTTTTTCATTTCTCTAGTGATTAGTAACGTGGAACATTTTTTATATGCTTATTATTGACATTGTTTACATCTTCTTTGTAATCCCAGCCCATATCCTTTGCCCATTTTTTTTAATGGGGTCTTTTTTTAAGGGGTGTACTTTTATTTCACTGGTCTCAAGTTAGTGTACAGGGAAGCCCAGGCTGCCCCCAACCTCCACCCACTCTCAGGGAGACCAAAAACCTTTATACATCTCAAGTGGGGAGATAAAAAAGGGGGATCACATGCCAATTATTCAAAATAAAACAAAATAAAAATGTTCTAAGGCAAAGATTTAAGAAATTTTACATTATATAATATACATGAAAGCAATGCTGTCACCTCCCTGGACTTGGGAGAAGTTGGGCCATTCTCCCTAGAGAGAAGTGTGATGGCTTTTTGGAGGGCAAGAGACTTCCTGTAACAATGCATCTCATGATATTTGGAATGACTATTTAAAAAATGAACACTATACAATCAAAGTCCTCAGCCACATCGTAGAACTTTGAGGGATGCTGACTCCAACTGACTGCTGACACTGTCATGGTCCAGTTTTTAAATCCTGAGTCAAGCCAAAAACAAAAACAAATTAAGCCGTGCCAATGTCATCTTGTTTGCTGTGCAAGTTTGGTCTTTGTTAAGAAAGAGTGTAATGCAACTAAGTCAGTCCGCCTAGAGGCATCTGCAGTGGACGATGGAGGCGCGGGACTCGTGGTACTCCTGCTTGCTGGTCCACATCTGCTGGAGGGCTGACAGCCAGGCCAGGATGGAGCCACTGACCCACACAGAGTCTCTGCGCTCAGGAGGAGCAATGAGCTTTGTTTGCATTGTGCTGGGAGCCAGGGTGGTGGTCTCCTTCTGCATCCTGTGGTGGATGTCAGGGTACACGGTGGTGCCGTTGGACGGTACTGTGTTGGCGTACAGGTCTTTGCAGGTGTCCACGTCATGCTTCATGATGGAGTTGAAGGTAGTATCGTGGATGCCACAGGATTCCAAGCCCAGTGAAGAAGGCTGGAAGAGAGTCTCGAGGCAGAGGACCCACTTATTGCTGATGATGCTGACCTAGCCGTCAGGCAGCTCACAGCTCTTCTCCAGGGAGGAGCTGGAGGCCACAGTGACCACCTCTGACTGGAAGTTGAGGGCGAGGTAGCAGAGCTTCTCCTTAATGTTGCACGCTCTCCCTCTCTATCATGGCGGTGAAGCTGTAGCCACACTCCCTGGGGCTCTTCATGAGGTAGTCAGCCGGGCCCAGACGCAGGATGGCACCAGGGAGGGCGTGCCCCTTCTAGATAGGCACAGTGTGGGAGACCCCGCCAGAATCCATCACGAAGTCAGTGGTACACCCAGAGGCTTACAGGGAGAGGACTGCCTCAATGGCCATGTACATGGCTGGGGTGTTGAAGGTCTCAAACATGATCTGGGTCATCTCACGATTGGCCTTGGGGTTCAGGGGGCCTCGGTTAGCAGCACAGATTGCTCCTGAGGAGCCACACGTAGCTCACTGAAGAAGCTGTGGTGCCATATCTTCTCCGTTGGTGACAATGCTGTGCTCGATGGGGTATTTCAGGGTCAGGATGCTTCTCTTGCTCTGGGTCTCATCGCCCACATAGAACTTCTTCTGACCCATGCCCATCATCATGCACTGGTGCCATGGGTACCTCATGATGGAGGGCCATTGTTGCCTGCTAAGCTGGCCTTGCACATGCCAGAGCCTTTGTCCATGTCAAGTGTGGCAATATCATTATTCATGGTGAGCTGGCAGTGGGTGTGGACTCGTGGCAGGGTGGAGAGGGTGAGACTGTGCTCATGGGGCAGACACGGTCTCAGAGGTTAATGCAATCTTTCTTGGCTTGTTGATTTGTCTAAGTTCCTTATAGATTCTGAATATTAGACCTTTGTCAGAGGCGTAGTTTGCAAATATTCTCCCCTATTCTATAAGTTGTCTGTTTACTTTGTTGATAGTTTCATTTGCTGTGCAGAAGCTCTTTAGTTTAGGTCCCATTTGTCAATTTTTGTTTTTGTTGCAATTGCTTTTGGAGCCTTCATCATGAAATCTTTGCCAGGTCTATGTCCAGAATGGTATTTCCTACATTTCTTCTAGGGTTTTTATAGCTTTAGGTTTTACATTTAAGTCTTTAATCCGTCTTCAGTTGGTTTTTTTATATGGTGAAAGGAAATTTCATCCTTCTTCATAACGGCTATCTTGTTATCCTGGCACCATTGTCAGCTTTGTCACCGATCAGTTGGTTGCAGGTGTACAACTTTATTTCTTAGTCCTCTAATCTCTTCCGTTGGTCTGTGTATCTGTTTTTGTACTCGTACTATGCTGTTTTGGTTACTGTAGCCTTGCCACATAGTTTGAAGCTAAGTAGTATGATGCCTCCAGCTTTGATCTTTTTGCTTAGGATTGCCTTGGCTATTTAGGCTCTTTTTGGGTTCCATATGAATTTTAGAATTGTTTTTTCTAATTCTGTGAAAAATGTCATTGGTAATTTGATAGGAATAACATTGTACATTGCTTTGGGCAATATAGCCATTTTAACAATATTGATTCTTCCTATACATGAACCTGGAATGTTTTTCCATTTGTTTGTGTCATCTCCGATTTCTTTCAGCAGTGTTTTATAATTCTCATTGTTGAGATCTTTCACTTCCCTGGTTATTTGTTTTCCTAGGTATTTCACTCTTTTCATGGCTATTGTGAATGGGATTGCTTCCTTGATTTGGCTCTCAGCTTGGATGTTGTTGGTGTATAGAAATCATGATATTTTAATTTTATATTTAAGATTACAGTAGTTTTACTTCTTTGATTTTAAATTTATATTCTTCTATTGTAAAAAAATTTGGTTCCTAAGTGTGTAAACATAATTACTTATTTTCTTTATCCTTTATCTATTGTTCTTTAAAATTGTATTTTATAATACAATCCTAGATTGTATTATAATAGTTTCAGAAAATCATAACCAATGTTGTTACTAACAATGTGATTGCTGAAAATTATTCAAGATCTTTTTTAAAAAACATTTTATTTATTTATTTTGAGCTTCAGGGTATATCCAAATAGACAAATGAAATTATTGTGTTTTCAATTCGTTTGAAATAATTCTTCCATATATAATTATGCCATCAATTCATTACATAGATTGATTTCATTTTGCTTAGATTTTTAGGGATTTAAAATAGTTAACTTTAAATGAAATTTTAATTATGTAAAATGGTTATGGGATTCAAAGAAATGTGCCAAACAAGATCTATTCCAAAAAGTCCATGATTTATTCCTATCGTCCTTATAGTTTCTTTCCTCTCCCTGTTAGTAGCCATTTAAAAACCTTTTTGCTTTAGCCTTACATTTGAAAAAATGTGAAAACATATGTCTGTATCCTCCCTCCTTTTTTATTCTTCCTTTGTATCTCTCTTTCCTACCAATAAATGATACCATGTTATACATACTTTTCTTCAGCTTACTTTTTTCACTTTCCTGGGGATCATGTTTCTAGCAGTATATAGCTCTGTTTCCCTTTATAATTACATACTTCTTAATTGAGTGGGCATATCATGGTTTATTCAACCAGAACCTTTTGGTGGACATTTGATTTACTTACAGTTTGTGCTGGTAAATATTTAACAACTAGATCTCTATAGGGAAAAAATTCCTGATTTGGAGTTTGCACGTTTCTATGGTGTCAATACTCCCACCATGGCTGATTTTAAGCTACTAACATATTGTCACTGAATGTGAAATGGGGAAGTGATGTACAATAGCACATCATTATATAGTATTCCCAGCATTTGGATACAGTACATGTAAATAATCTCAACAGCATAGTTTTGTTTGTTTTTTGTTTTTTTAAACTTTGAGACAGGGTTATGCTCTGTTCCCCAGGCTGGATTGTAGTGAAATGATCATGGCTTTCTGCAGCCTTGACTTCCCCAGCCCAAGCAATCCTCCCACCTCAGCCCCCCAAGTAGCTGGGAACACAGGTGTGTGCCACCATGCCTGGCTAATTTTATTTTATTTTTTGTAGAGACAGGGTCTCACTATGTTGCCCGGGCTGGTCTTGAACTTCTGGGTCCAAGTTACCCTCCCATCTAGGCCTCCCAAAATGCTGAGATTACAGGCATGAGCTTACCTTTGTTTTTAATATAATTTATTTAATTGTAAGTCTGTATAATATGATTTCAACAATGGCTGCGTTTAAAAACTAGCTTACAAAATTCCTGGAAATTTAACAATCAATTCTTGCAAGTTGGTGCAGCAAGTTCCAGTCTGTTCATTGGCTGCTGTTACAAATGTTTCTGTGGTGAATAGCATTGCACATGTGTCAATTTTCTATATTTGCCAGTGTAATTTTGGAACAGATTTTTAGAAGTGAGATTATTGAGTCAAAGGATAAATGTTTCTGTTGCCCAGTTGTCTTTGAAAGAGTCTATACCATTTGGTATTTCCACCAGCATTAAATTAGAGTGTTTGTTTTCCCAAGTCTCATCAACAGAGAATGTCAAGATTTTGGAGTTTTTTTTTTTTTTTTCCCAAAAATAAAGGTGAAAAATGTATCTCACTGTAGATCTTATTTGCATTTATCTTATTATAGGTGAGGTTGACCATCTTTTTGTATCTGTTGGTCATTACTGACACCTCTTTCTTTCCTTATTCTTCATATCTAATCTATTACCAAGTATTTTTTTCTTTAGCAGTATTCATTGCAACTGTACCAGATCTAACTGCAATCCTTTCCTCTTGATTAATTTTTGAGCTTCCTATCTTGTCTTCCTGCATACATTTTGCCTTCCCTGATTCATTCTCTACAAATCAGCCAGAGGAATCTTTCCAAGAAAAATGGAATTGTATAACTCACCTTCTCCAGATACTTCAGTGGCTTTCCACCATCCTTTAAAAACCAAATTGCTTAGTCATACTTATAAAACATTAGAGACCACTTTATCACAAAAGCACACATTGTTATAAAGAAGCCTGGACTTATAGTATGAACATGAAAGAAGGAAAGATTTTTTTTCCTCATATTATCACAAATTAAATATGTAATTAATTAGGTAGTGATTAAGTAAGGTTGGAGTTTATTTGAGAAGCTATCTTAGAGCAGGTAATGAAAATAACCTGGGAGAGAAAATAGAGGAACGATGTGTGCAGACTGGGTGTGGTGGCTCACACCTGTAATCCCAGCACTTTGGGAGGCTGAGGTGGGAGGATTGCTTGAGGCCAGGAGTTCAAGACTACCATGTCCCACATAGCAAGGTCTGTCTCTATTTAGAAAAAAAAAAAAGAGAAGAATATATGCAAAGGCCATTAGGCAGAAATTAGCGAGAATTTCCTGGTAGTTGGAGGCAAATGGCAGAGATACTAAGTAGAGAAGTAACAGCTAAGTACAGTCTCTGAGAAGTTGAGAAAGACCTAAGCTATTTCCACTTTTTGAGGCTTTTGACATATTAAAATAGAGATACATTCCAAAGCAGGTCTGCAAAATTTATGGTATATTTCAAATACATCTATCTGATATTTGAAACATCAGAAAATATAATGCAATATAATGGTAGCGTTCACAAGATAATTACAGGATTTACAAAAAGATTTTAATTCATAATACACCACAGGTGATGTTGACTTGCATGTCTCCCAGGTCTCTCCCACCCCTGTATTAGGGTTCTCCAGAGAAATAGAACCAATGGGGATTTGGGGGGAAGAGAACGAGAGAGAGAGCGAGAGAGAAAAATTGATTGATTGATTGTCAGAGTTTTACTCTTGTTGCCCAGGCTGGAGTGCAGTGGTGCAATCTCTGCTCACTGCAACCTCCACCTTCTGGGGCAAGTGATTCTCCTGCCTCAGCCTCCCAAGTAGCTGGGATTACAGGTGCATACCACCACGCCTGGCTAATTTTTTTGTGTTTAGTGGAGACAGGGTTGCACCATGTTAGTCAGGCTGGTCTTGAATTCCTGACCTCAGGTGATCCACCTACCTCAGCCTCCCAAAGTGCTGGGATTACAGATGTGAGCCACCACACCAGGCCTGAGAGAAATTTATCATTAGGAATTGGCCCATGGAGTTATGGAGGCTGGCAAGTACAGATATGCAGTGTGGGGCCAGCAGGCTGGAGACCCAGGAAAGCTGATGGTGTTGATGAAGTATGAAGACAGTTTGCTGTTGGATTCCCTTTTGCTAGGGAAGGCTAGTCTTATTGTTCTATTCAGACCTTCAACTAATTTTGTGAGGCCAACCCTCATTATGGAGGGCAATCTGATTTACACAAAATTTACTGATTTAAATGTTAATCTCATCCAAAACACCCTTCAAGCTGATACACATTAGCCTTCATATACCCAAAGAGATAGGTTGAAGTTTTAAACCTCAGTATCTCAGAATGTGAAGCAACATTGCTGACACTTCAGTTTTAGACTCCTAACCTCCCAAACTGTGAAACAATACATTTCTATGGCTTAAGCCTTGCAGTTTGTAGTACTTTGTGACAGTAGTGCCAGGAAACAAATACATACTGCATGTATGACCTCAGCTGGAGATAACATCAAAAATCTAAACTCGAAGCCGTTTATTATAATGTTGACAATCGGACTAGATGTCTTTAGGTTAACTCACTGTAAGTTCATTTTCTAAAACCCATCAGGAACAGTTTAATGATAACCATTTCACCACAGTATCAGGGGAAAGTCTACGTTTTGGGAAATAGTTTAATAGTTCACCAAACTGGCCTATGTTCACCGCTTCAGTCCAATCATCAGTAGACTCTAGGAGCTGCACATGCTAAGGTTCATGTCTTACAAAACAAGCGTGGCCATTTATGGGAGTGGCTGGTGTAACGTAGCTTTGCACCACGCTAGTGAACAGGTCCCTAACCAGCACTACGGTGACTGTTGGGTTCAAGAGACCCATCAGATAGTTGAAACAAAGTTTTGGGAAGAGAGATTCTGCTTTATTTAGCAAATTAAATATTCCCCTTAAAACAAAAAGAAGTCATCCTGCGACTAAACGAAAAGAAGTATAGTTCCAGTACTTTCTGCAGACCTAGCTTCCCATGGTTGGTTTACATCGTAAAGTTCTGCGTCTTTTCTTGTGTTTCTTGGCTGAAGACACTGAGGCACAGCAGATGCACTTACCAGCGACCCTGACATCAAGTTGGTGCTCACTAGGTATTGTTGAGAGAAGAATCCTCGAGACTTGGGGTCAGACTAGTCTTCAGTTCTAGCTCTGCCACTTTCTAGTGGATTGACCCAGAGTCAGGCATGGAATTTCTCTGACCTCAAATTTCTTCTTCCCTAAAACCATAGGGAAAATCCGTGAACCTTCTCTCCTGGTATTTTTCACAATACATTGGCAAGAAATGTATCTTACTTTGGGAACTAGATAAAAATTGATATGATTTTTTTAAAAAAAGTAATAATTATTGCTTTGTTTGCTTCACAGAATTGGTATGAAGATTGAAGCAATAATAAATATAGTGCTTGACGAAACAAAGTAACATATGGATGTAATAGATTATTATCTTGTTAATAGCATCACCATTCTCAAACACATTTCTGATTCAGTATTGTCAATGCATATGCTATTTTGAAAGCTTTAGATAAGAAAATTACTTTAATACTAATTTTAGTTTGTACAATTTTTATATATTTTTGTAGGTTTAAGATTATTAATTTGTTTAATTAAAATATATAAACAAACAAAGCTCCTTTCTAGTATAGCATTACAGGTCTACAAACTGGTACACTGTATCTGTAATTTCTACATCCAAAACTATCTTAAAAACAGAAGATTTTTTGGTAAATTGTAGAAAAATTGGACTTGAACTAATTATAGTCTATTTCAATTAATGTGACTATTTATACATTTTATTGCAGGAGAAGCATATGAATCTTCCCTCCCCAAAAAAGCTTAAGCAAGTCAGACCAACAAAGATGGGGCAATTAAAGAATAGTACAAGTGAGATGTTTAAGCTGCATATATTCAAGAGCTGAAGTGTGTGGTACACATAATAAATCCTGTGTGTTATCAAAAAGAGAATAAAATAATTGTAGACTCTAGATTTGCCTTCCAGAAAAGCAAAAACAATTTTATTGAATGATTCATGGTATATTCATTTAACATAATCCCTTTAAACAGAAAAAATAGAGTTTCTGAAATAAACCCTCATTTTTCTTGAACAAAGAAAAGTATTCCGGATTCTTCAGAACTTTTCTTTCATCAGCGTTGAACCATAGAATAATAAAGGCTCTGTGTCCTGGGTGCTTACGGCACCTTATCACCCCATGAATTGGCCCCAGGAAGTGTGGGATCATTATAAATCTTAAGAAATAGGTCATTCGATTTCCAGGAGTTGGATTGAACTTAGAGTAAGACTCATATAGGGTTCTTGACCTCAATATTTGCTCAGCTGTCTTTCAAGGCCCTGGCTTGTTCCATCTCATTTTTACAAGGCAGATCTTTCCAACCCTTGGTTTCTACCTGGCTGGTCAGTTTCATGGCAAGGCCAGAGTGCCCTGCATTAATTCTGGAAGCACAGTCCTTACTGCCAATCTCCTCCATAATGCTTTGCTATTTTCTCTTTCTCTCGCTTTCTCTCTCTTTCTCTTTTTCTCTTTTCTAAGCTGTATTTAAGCCTTAAACTACAGATATAAGCTCTTGGGTACTTATTTAAAAATCTAAAATATCTTAAATTTTCAATTCATCTGTCCTCCTTCACAAGGTCTTTTTACAATGTGCAATTTATAAAAGAAAATAATTTTCTTTTTCAATAAATATTATATCACTACCAGAAGACGTGCTCAAAGGCATTTCCACTGAGCAAACTGTTACTGTGGGATGGTGGTTAGAAGAAGGAAATTTAGAATGCAAGAAGCTGGATTCAAACTCCAGCTCTACCACACTTACTAGCTTTGTGACTTTGGCCTAGTAACTAAATCTCTTTGCCTTGACTTTACCATCTGTAAAATGGAGGCAATAATACAGCAATAAATTATTCTGTGTAATAAATAGAAAACACTTAGCCAAATTCTTGACATTTCAAAAACTCAAGAAATACTAACTTTTTGCTATTATCAGAGTGAATAACCTTCCATCATTCCAAAGATTTTAGCTTGCAAAATGCTCCTAAAGGGTGTGACGCCATTTCACTATTGTCCGCTTCGGTGGCTGCCACACACCTCATGTTCTAATCCTAACATAGTCACATACCTATGGAAGCATGACATTCAAAGTCTGCAAGAACTGTGGGGAAATCTCATGCTTCACTTATTCAAATGTCACTGGCAAGTGTGACTGTCACCTGGAGTGTTAGAGTGACTTTTTAGCTTATTTTACTTTATTTTTTCAGCTCTCAATTTTAACATTTCTATTAACTGCATTCATGCTGTGTCATTTTACTTGAAAAATTTCTTTTTCCACCTCCAACCTAGAAACCAGAGACAGTCCTGGTGGGTTTGGACAGTTTGGACACCTGGCAGGTGGGCTACCTAGCCACGACCTTTTAAGAACCCTATTTCTCTATCTTATTAGTGGACAATGACAGAAAGAAGGCTTATAAGCATCCAAACGCTGTGAGACAGCCTGTCGGCTTTCAAATAGGAGCACAAATTTAGACACACACTCAACTGTGTGCACTGGCCCTCACATTCATTCCGTCTTTGAGATAATAACACATCATCTAAAGTGAAAACTAATTTCTGAATTTCTCTTGTTGACTACCTTCTGTGTGTGAGGCATTTAAAATATTTTTTTTATTAAGGTATAATTTATGCACAGTAACATTCACTCTGCAAGTTTTAACAAATGTATATAAATGTACCACAGTTAAATCACAGAACAGTTCCATCACTCCAGAAAAATTTCCCTGGGCCCTTAAGGTCAACTCCTTCCCCCACCTCCAGCCCTGGCAAATGCTATCCTGCTTTTTTCCTCTAGAGTGTAGCAATTTTTCATATACATCATCTCAGTTAATATTACTTGATCTTCTTAGATGACAGTATTACTCGTGTGGCAGCAACAGAGTTGAATGGATATTTTTATTTAATGCCAGAAGTGATACATATTCTGTATCTTTTAGCTTTCTTATTAACATGGAGTCTTACAACAAAGTGTTTCAACAAAGTATTAACATGGAGTCTTACAAAAAGTAGCCACTCTCAAGTCAAATGTTTGTTTCCTTTTAATTAAACCTGATTACTTTTTTAAAGGGAGGAGAATTGTTTTTATTATATTGCTTCTTTCCCCCCAAAACATGTGCTTTCATTACTCAGTTTCTGCAAGATCAAATCATTAACTGTTTACCCATCCATGGCTCACTGACCTTCACACATGGTTAGGGAACAGGAAGCAGTAAAACATGAATTTTATGAAAATGTTTTTGGTGCTCATGCCAGACTCCCCTCAAGGACATCTTCTGCCTGAAGGAATTGACTGGGGACTCACTCAGTCATTCAAATGAGTTCTGGGCTATATTTATAGTGATTTGTCCAACTTGGTTTCTTGAAAGCTAAGTCCTGACCTTTTATCCCCCGCTGTGAACAGCTACAATAATGTAGGAACAAAGAGAACATGGAATTTCCCAAAGTTAGAAAGTTCCTTTGATTCCTTGGCTTTGCTTGGAACTTAGCCATGTGGTGTTCCAAGCTAAGGAAGGGCAAGTGTATGTTGAAATGGTTGAGTTATGTGCCTATGACTTTAGCAGTCACATTTAAATCAGAGTCACAGATTTAGGAGAAGTCTCTTAATAATCTATACAGCTATTTTACCATTAAAATATATATTTTTCATTTTCAACTACAAAAGTAATTTCTATTATTATAGAAAGCTTGTTTGGAGATTTTGATTATTTGTAACACAACTGCACACTGCTCTAAAGAATAAAAAAGGCTAGTATGCAACTGAACATATGGACCTAATTCCTTTTTATTAGAACTCATTCAATCTGAAAGGAGCTCTTATTCAGAATCAATTTACTCTTAAACACCAACACGGTAGCCCTAAATCCAAATATGTGTCTATGATAGTAATAAATGTAAATTAGCTAAACATACCAGTTAAAAAGCAGGGATTGTCAGAATGATAAAAACAATAATATGCTGCCTATGAGAAACACACTCTAAATATAATGGTATGATGGGTTCAAAATGAAAGAATGGAAAAGGATGTGTAATGCAGACACTATTCAGCAGAAAGCTGAGTAACTACATGAATATAAGCCAAAGTAGACTTCAGAGAGAGAAAAATTACTGGGGATAAAGAAGAACGCTACATAATTATAAAAGGGTTCATTTACTAAGTAGATTTAGGAAAGATTTACCAAATAGATAACAATGCTAAATATATATGCCAGTCACAACAGAGCTCTCACAAATACTGATAAAACTGGATAAATACAAGTTGTAGTTGGAAACTTCAGTTAAGTTTTTCTTGTTCTGTCAACTCAGTAATTGACAAGGTAAGTAGAGAGAAAATTAGCAAAGATGGACTAAAACCACCATTAACCAACTAAATTTAATTGACATTCACAGATTCTACCCAGCAATAGCAGAATACACATTTTCTTCAGATTCACAGAGAGCATTAACCAAGGTAGACAATATTGAGTATCATAAAACAAAACTGAACAAATTTAAAAAATGAAAATCATACAAAGTATGTTTTCTGAATATAATAGAATTAAACAAACACAGAAATTCTAAATTTTAGCTGGTAAATGTTAGAGTTTAGTAGATAAGAACTTGGGCTCTAGATTCAAATAGAAATGGATTTGATTGTATAACTTACATGCTTTTGGAAACATTGACAATTAATTTAACTCCAGGTTGCTTTATTTTCTAATTTATAATGTGAGCTTAGTAACTTCATACGTTACAATTTTATCAAGACTAAAGTGATAATATATTTATATTAAGTGCTTAGGACAGTTTCATCACCTGCATGCGTTTAATATGCATTAGCTATTATGAGGAGGAAGGAGCCTTTGCTTGAGGCATGATTATTGGTAACGGGATGGCATAAGCTCTTTATTGTAAAATAATGAAAAGTTTGATAAATCCCTTGCCATTGATTCAGTGTAACTTATTTTGACATTTTACTTGAGTATCTTCACTTATCATTTCAAAAACACATAGATGATACTGGGGACTGATTCACATTCCAGAGGCCAAATTTTGACTGTTAGACTGTATTTTTTGTAATTTATTCATATAGCCCCCCTCTTGACAAGCCCCCTTGACTGATTAATATTTTTTTTTAAAGAGTTAGGGTCGGGCGTGGTGGCTCATGCCTGTAATCCCAGCACTTTGGGAGGCTGAGGCAGGTGTATCATGAGATCAGGAGATTGAGACCATCCTGGCCAACATAGTGAAACCCTGTCTCTACTAAAAAATACAAAAAATTAGTTGGGCATGGTGGTGCATGCCTGTAGTCCCAGCTACTTGGGAGGTTGAGGCAGGAGAATCACTTGAACCTTGGAGGCAGAGGTTGCAGTGAGCCGAGATCATGCCACTGCACTCCAGCCTGGCAACAGAGTGAGACTCCGTCTCAAAAAAAAAAAAAAGAGTTTGGGTCTTGCTCTGTCACCCAGGTTGGAATGCAATGGTGCAATCATGGCTCACTGTAGCCTCAAACTCCTTAGATTAAGGGATCCTCCCACCTCAGCCTCCCAGGTGCTGGGATTGTAGGCATTTGACACCTTGCCTGGCTCTAATTCTATTGATAAAAATGGAAACCAGGATTGAGAGAGATGATTCACTCATTTAATAAATTACTATGTTAGACACTGGGGAAATAGCAGCAGAACTTAGGATCTAAAGGGGAAGCAAATATACTAAATTATAATTAAGCAATTACAATAAAAGATATTGAATGCTGTGACTGTTGAAGTATAGTTTAACAGACAAAGAAAAATATTTTCAGTTCAGCTTTCTTTTGCAGTTGCTAATCCATTATCCACCCTGGTAAGCATGAAGGGTAGAGAATAACGAACAGTACACCAAAACAGTTGGCTGAACTGGTGGATGACGGGCAGGGTGGGGAAGGAAATCACCCCTCAGATGTGTCCTAGTGTGTTCATAATGGTGTCATAGACCCAGAGAAGATAAGAACACGTAGTTATAGGCTCACTACCCAGATCATCTTTCAAGTTTAGAGATGCCAAAAGATTTCAGGATCCAAAATTAGAATCTTCTTGGTTTCTTCAAGTGAATGTGCTTACCAGCGTTGCCAATGTGATTTTATGAGTATTTGTCAAAAGCTGGCCTGAGGGAAGGACTATGCTTGTGAAGAGTATAAAAAAATTTATTGTAAAGAAGAGGTTTAAAATAACTAAAGACTCCAATGGTGTATTACACTGTGGCTTTCAATAATGCACAAGAAACAGGTGTCCTGAGCCATACAAAACAGAACTAGAACTCAACAGGTGAAATGAGGTGAAATCAGATCTCATGGTCAGCATGTTTAAAAGTGGTTTCTCCAGATTAGGGGGGGCATGAGGAGCTAGATTTATAAAAGAATTCTAGTGACTGAAATAACTGACTTTTTGACTATACAAGGGAGAAAAATGACTTTAGTTTTTGATCTTTGGGCAAATGGCTGCAGAAAAACCAGGGAGTTAAAATTAGCATGAGCATTTTCATTGCCTATTATGCTGGGCTTAGCACTATTATAGGGACAATGAAGTGCACCAAGAAGCTCAAATCAATTTCACAAAAGGTTTCAAGTAGCAACATGAAATTCTTTCTTTATGGTAAAACGCCAAAGCTGTAAGAGCAGTGGCCAAACCCATTAGTAGAAACAGTGCCATTTTCCTGGGTTGGCAGTGTCTCCTGGATTGAGTATGATAGAATAATAAAGAATGACTTTGTCGTCTATAAAGCTGTTGGAGATTCTTAAAAATTAGAAGATTCCCAAAAGGAGAACTTAAGACCTAAAATCTGATCTTAGTTAAAATTGCACTGACCGCTAGTATTAAGTTTATAAAGTGTGCACAGGTATATTCACTCAATCCTTATAAGAACTGATAAGACAGGTTTTTGTTCCTTTTTTATAGATAATCACCCGGAAGCTCAGAGGGGTCAAGTGACTCACCAAAGCTCAAATTACTGGTAAGTGGCAGATTGGGAGCTTTTTCCTTTTTAGATTCTTCACCTTTATTGGAATAGGATATAATTTGGATGTGTGAGTAATCTCTGTGAAAATATTGGTCAAAGATGCAAACGCAATTTTCAGAGATACCACTCCTATATAAATACCAAGCAGTTTAATGTTGAGTGTAGCTCATACCTTACGATCTTGTTTCTTGACTTGGCAAATGTAAGCAAATGATTAAATTATGAATTCCTGTCAATAAGTGGCATTGTAAGAGCACATTTTAGAAAAAATTTCTTAAGTAATATGATCTTACGATAGAAAAATTTGAAAATAGAGATAAACCAAAAGAAAGATTATCCAATCCCCAAATTTTGGGCCAGAAAAATTACTAATTAGTATATATCTTTCCAATGTGTCATATAAATATATATATATATATATGCAATAAAATACATGTCTACAAAGACAGTTATACATTTAAAATATATATGCACATTTTAAATTTATGTACACATATTCATATATATACAGATATGAAGTAAAATAGAGACCATTTTATATATCCTGCTTATATATTGAATATTAAAAACTTGTTATGGGCATCTTTATACTAAATAAATGTGCTTTATACCATCTTTTGTGACATTATTGGCCAATTTCCATTATTATAAAAAATACTGTGAGTGGTAAAAGGAATTTAAGGAGATACAGAAAAACAGAAAAAAATTTTGTAAAAAGAAAATACTATGATGAATGTTCTTGTAGTTATAACCTTGCCTAAATTCTCAATTATGTCCTTAAGGCAAATTTCTAGGAGCCAGTTTTGATGCACATTGACAAATTGTCCTCCAGGAAGTTATCCTTCCACCAGCAATGGATAAAAGCTCTTGTTTTCATACACATTAACATGGAGTATTTTCAGTTTATCTGTTGGCATTTATTAAAGTCACTGTGTGCTCATAGTTCTATTCTAAATGGTTGGCTGGTCCTGAGATACATATGGGCAATGAAGTGACAAGCAGACCAATTGGGCTGTAAGGTTTAAACAAGATAATCCATATACAGCATCTGTCAGAATGTCTATATGCAGTAAATGTTAAGGATATCATAGCTATTTTTTATTGCTGTAGTTTAACTTGGAAACTTCCTCTTCGTCTCCATCAAGAAAAGTCTTTTTTTCAGCATTCAAATAGAATATAATCACCTTTTTGATGCCTTTCTTAATTTCTCAAAGGGATGATTTAGATCCTTTTTCTCTGCACTCAGCACACTCTCTGTATACTTCTGTTGTATGTCGTATCACACTGTAACATAATTATTCTTTTATCTCTTGGACTCTCTCAGTACATTGTGAATGCCTGTGAATAAGGACCATGTCTTATCTCTGCCCACAGCGCTAAGTACAGGTCCTGACAATTGGTAGCAGTGTAATAAATGTTTGTTACATGAGTGAACGATGAAAAAGCAAAAGAATAAAGATTTTGCTCTTCAGATGGGTGACCTGAAACTTCCTCATGACTCCTTATCGTAGGATGTAAAGTATGGAGAAAGTGGGTAAGGACTCTGGTCCCATTTCCCTTGGAAGTTGGCAATAGAATTAAGAAATTATGAGGCAGCTGTGGGGAAATCTATGGCTGAGGGTATCATTGGAGGTATCATCGTAATACTTCTGATGTGCGGTTAAAAGCTCCTTCTTTTCTGCCTCTGTAGTCAGAGTATGTCATTGAAGAGAAGCTTGTCCAGTTCTCTGTGAAGGAGGGAAAGCTAGCAAGCAGATTTTCATGAGGATATCTACCCAGACTACATTCTCATTTCCCAATTCACATGGGTAGGCCATTTCAGTACTGTTATTCCACCACTCCCTGGCCATAATTGATTGTGTTAGGGTGGAGACCTAATCCAGGAGGAACCAATCCATTCATTGTACTGAATCAACTAAATTCTATCTCTTAGAAATTAAGACTCAGAGCCTGGCTGGGATCCGTGTACTAAATGTTGGGAGACACCCTTAGATTAACTCCACATTTTTCATTTTTACTTGTTATTTGAGGGTGTTTGCTACTTCTAATTCAAGGAATTTTAACCAAGGCAGTAGGATCATTGATTTTACATGTATAGTAGTGCTTTGAAAAATATTCTCTCTCATGGTAGTGCCAGGACTCTGTCTCAAAAGACATATCAGAAGATGTCCTGCTGGTAGGGTGCCTTAAGGGCACTTTGGCCAAGGGGTCAAGATGGGCCTCAAAAATACTGTTTTGACTGTGATTTGGATTGGTCTTGGGGTATACCCTGCCCCATGCTGACCCTGGTGCAGCCATGAGAATCTCGGGATTCCTGGGCTAGCCTTGCATCTTGGCATAGTAGTAGAGAGAAGGATTGGGATTCTTTGGATTGGAAGCAACCTGCTGATGTAAGGGGAAAAGTGGCACAACTTGCTAGGGGTAAAAATTTACAAATATACATGAAGGATCACTTATCATGCAGACTTTTGGGAATGAAAGAGGCATTATTCACAGCTATATCAGAACAACAGTTTTAAAGTGCAATTGTCTTTGGCAAACAGGGCTATATTGTCACCATATCTCTGGGTGATTTGTAGCAATTTACATATATACTTAATAAGGATCATAAGAACTGCTACTTATTTTTATTTGGGAGTGCTCATTTATTTTAAAAGCAAATTTTTATTCATTGTACACAAAAATTATAAAATGTAGGTATACAGCAAGAAGGTAATAAAAAACTGTCATCCAGCGTTCAAGGATAATGACTATTAATACTTTGACATACCTCTTTCTAGATTTTTCTACATTTAAATAAAAAAAGACCATATTGTACATATTATTGTATGAATTGCTTTTTAATGTCCTTTCCATGTCAACATTATTTGTAATGGTTATTTTCGAATTTGTCTATTATGTGCCATCATTTCTTTAACAATCCCTATTCTGGGCGATTCAGGCAGCCTCCAGTTTTACTAATTGTGCTTTAAAAGGCCACTCATTCTCCTGCAATATTTTTTCTTGTGAAATATGTGTGGGAAAGTAAGAGTGGTTTGTACACAGGATTTTGCCCTCAGAGATCTCTCAGGTTAGAAACATGCTGTGAACTGTAGACATAAGCCTATTAAAACATTTTAATTGGTCACCAACTCAAATGTTAGTGATTTTTTTTTCTCCCGCTTTTTTCCAAGAAGACAAAGGGAAACATTTGGAAGCAGGGCCTGTGCACCCCTTGTGTCACCAGGGTGGAATGCGCTGCCAGCATTCCTTCTCTGCACAAGAACAGACAGGCCTTCCGAATGCCGGAGAGGAAGAGAGCTTTGCAAAGGACACTGATGAAAATCAAACACAAAAAAAGACAATGTAATTTGTCTTTATATCTGAAGGGATTTTCTGTGCCATGTAGTGACCTTGACATTTAAGCGCATTATTAGATAATTTTTTTTTCTTTTGTAGCCTACCTTTGGTACAATGCCATTTTGTATAATTAAAATTTTTTTTTAACAGTAGCATTCTCATTGTAGAAAATACTGAAAAGTGCATAAAATTATTATAACGAAAGACCTAGCAATTGTTAACATTTTGATTTATTTTCTTGTATTTTTTCTGCATTTACACACATACGTATATCCATATATAAACCGTATAGCGGATAGTACACTGTTACAAGGGCTTGCCCCTTGCTTTCTTTAAGTTGACATTAAATGATCATAGGAAAATCAGATTCCGTATCTGTCTTGTTCACTGCCGAATCTCCACTGCCTAGCAGAATACGTGGAATGTCGCAAACCTTTGATAAATATTCACTTGATTACTGAATCTTACTGCATCTTGTAATTTACTCAACCGTTCCCCTGCTGTACCTCGTTTTCAGTTTGTTCACCATTATAAATCATACAGTGATGAATTTCTTTGCGCATAAAGCTTTTTCCACTTTCCTGATTTTCCCTAAATTTCTTGAAAGCGATGGTTAAAGAAAATTAAAAAAAAATAATGTTCCAATTACATGAGGCCAAGCTGCTTTCTAATTCACATAAACATAAACAGAGCCTTTGAGTAAATGGCAGAGCTACAAGTCCAACTAAGATCTCCACTCCAAAGCCTGCTTCTTTGACACTATTCTATGCTGCCTCTCCATCTATCTAGTTAAGTAATTGATCAGACAATGATAATCTGAAGATTCTGATTAATAAATTCTTATTTATCAAGCCAGTAATTCTAGCACAGAAAGGAAAGTTTTAGTTTGGCTGAGCTTTAATTTAGTGAAGCCATTCTGACTCATGATGACAAGATATTTCGGTGCCCTCTGCAGGAAAATTATCCTAATAAATACATAAATATATGAACACAGAGGCATAAGTTGCACCACCTTCTAGAGCCATAAGGCACAAAACCTGGACAATTCTATTTTCTAAGCTCTTGGGAATTCTCTGTTTAATCTAGATCAGAGTTTTGTGAGGATATAATGTCAAGAAAAGTAAATTATATTTTCTGGCAGTCCCTTTTTGAAAATTATGATAACTTGCATCCTTCTTTTAATCTCTTGGTTCCTCTCCGGGTCTCTTTGTTTTTATAATGTTTCCAGTATTTCTGCAATCTCATCTGAAAATTCTCTTGGATCATAAATCCTCATAGTTTTAAGTGTAATGGTGGAAAACGTCATTTTATAATAAAATTATTTCTTTTTAAATGCTTAACTGTAATTTTAATAATCTAAGGCCAGCTTCATGTGTATATTTTTATTTGAAATAACTTTAAAAACATGGATATTAGAGTTTTATTTCTGTAATATATTCATCCAGAGAATTTCTGTTACCCCTTCGATTATTTAGCCCTTATGTTTCCATCAATTTAAAAAGTGTATTTGATATTCGAACATGACACCTTAGCTTCCAAGTGTAAATCTGTAAATATAAGCAGTGAGTCTTTACAGAAATATTATCATAAAAAATTTCTATAAGTATCTTATCAGTGTCCTGACAAGTTGGACAATTACGAAGACATTTGCACATTGATTTTTAATGATTGAAACACTGTTGAAGTATTTCTATAATGAAAGAAAATTTTAAGCGGTACATTTTGTTTCAAATAACATTCTGAGATCTTTTTTCCCTTGACGGGGAATACATCTCATTGAGAGCAGATTTTTCTCCTCTATTTTGTCTGCTGCTGCCATCTAGAGTAAAAGTGAAGCAAAGGAAGCAGACCTCCACCAAGTGGTGCAGATTCAGTCAGAAATAGGGAAGAGCTTAACATTTTTATCTTAATTTTTAATTGACAAATAATTGTATATATTACAATGTGATGTGTTAATGCATGTATACATTGTGGAGTAAGCAAATTAGGCCAATTAGCATATCCACACCTCACATACTTGTCACTTTTTTTGTGATGAGAACATTTAAAATCCACTCTTTTTGCAATTTTTGAAGTATACAATACATTATTACTAAGTGAAGTCACCCTGCTGTGCAAAACATCACCAGAACTTACTCCTCTTGTCTAACTTTATACCCTCTCACCAACATTTTCCCTTTCCCTCCCCACCCTTTCCACCCCACTCAGCCTCCAGTAACCACCATTCTACTCTGTGATTTTAACTTTTTAAGATGCCACATGTAAATGAGATTACATGATACTTGTCTTTCTGTGCCTGGCTTATTGCACTTAACATAATGTCCTCTAGATTCACCCATGTTGTTGCAAAGTTTTGTTATTTTTTATGGTTAGGTAGTATTTCATTGTGTATATATATATATCACTTTAAAAAAATTCATTCAGCTGGGTGTGATGGCTCATGTCTGTAATCCCAGCACTTTGGGAGGCCGAGGCAGGCGAATCACGAGGTCATGAGTTCGAGACCAGCCTGGCCAACATGGTGAAACCCTGTCTCTACTAAAGATACAAAAAATTAGCTGGGCATGGTGGTGCACGCCTGTAATCCCAGCTACTCAGGAGGCTGAGGCAAGAGAATCGCTTGAACCCGGGAGGCATAGGTTGCAGTGAGCTGAGGTCATGCCACTGCACTCCAGCCTGGGTGACAGAGCGAGACTCCATCGAAAAACAAACAAACAAACAAAAAATAAATTCATTCATCTGTTGCTGGACACTTAGGTTGTTTCCATATCTTGGCGATTGTGAATAATAAATATGGGGCAATAAACATGGGGGCACAGGTATTTCATTTACATATTAATTTCACTTCCTTTAGGCATATACCTAGTAGTAGTAATGCTGAATCATATAGTAATTCTAATTTTAGTTTCTGGAGGAACCTCCATACTGTTTCCAAAATGGCCTCACAAATGAACATTCCCATAAAATGTAGAAGGGCTCCCTTTCATCCACATCTGCGGTGACACTTGCCTATCTTCTTGTTGATAATGTCCATTCTAACAGTTAGGAGGTGCTATCTCATTGTGATTTTGTTTGCATTTCCCTGATGATTAGAGGTGTTAAGCCTTTTAAAATTTATTTATTTTTTTATTTCAATAGGTTTTTGGAGAACAGGTGGTGTTTGGTTACATGAATTAGTTCTTCAGTGGTGATTTCTGAGATTTTTGTGCACCCATCCCCCAAGCAGTGGATACTGTACCCAATGTGTAGTCTTTTATCCCTTATCCCCCCACCCTTCCCCCCGAGTCCCCAAAGTCTATTGTATCATTCTTATGCTTCTGCATCCTCATTACTTAGCTCCCCGTTATAAATGAGAACATATGATGTTTGATTTTCCATTCCTGAGTCACTTCACTTAGAATAATGGCCTCCAGTTATGTCCAGGTTACTGTGAATGCCACCATTTTGTTCCTTTTATGGCTGGGCAGTACCATGGTACATATATACCACAATTTCTTTACTCAATCATTGATGGGCATTTGGGTTGGTTCCATATTTTTGCAGTTGCCAACTGTGCCACTGTAAACATGCATGTGCAAGTATCTTTTGTGTATAATGACTTCTTTTCCTCTGGGTAAATATCCAAAAGTGGGATTGCTGATTTAAACAATAGTTCTACTTTTAGTTCTTTAAAGAATCTCCACATTGTTTTCCATGGCAGTTGTACTAGTTTACATTCCCAGCAGCAGTGTAGAAGTGTTCCCTTTTTACCACATCCACACCAACATCTATTATTTTTTGATTTTTCAGTCATGACCATTCTTGCAGGAGTAAGGTGGAATTGCATTGTGGTTTTGATTTGCATTTCCCTGATCATTAGTGATGTTGAACATTTTTTCGTGTTTGTTGCTGATTTGTATATTTTCTTTTGAGAATTGTCTATTCATGTCCTTAGCTCACTTTTTGATGGGATTATTTTTTTGTTTTTTTGTTTTTTTGTTTTTTTTTTTTCCTGCTGATTTGTTTGAGTTCCTTGTAGATTCTGGATATTAGTCCTTTGTCAGATATATAGATTGCGAAGATTTTCTCCCACCTTGTGGGTTGTCTGTTTACTCTGCTGATTGTTTCTTTTGCTGTACAGAAGCTTTTTAGTTTAATTAAGTCCCATTTATTTAATTTTATTTTTGTTGCGTTTGCTTTTGGGTTCATGGTCATGAAGTCTTTGCCTGAGCCAATGTCTAGAAGGGTTTTTCCCATGTTATCTTCTAGAATTTTTATGGTTTCAGGTCTTAAATTTAAGTCTTTGATCCATATTGAGTTGATTTTTGTATAAGGTAAGAGATGAAGATCTAGTTTCATTCTGGTACCTGTGGCTTGTCATTATCCCAGCACCGTTGGTTGAATAGGGTGTCCCTTCCCTACTTGATGTTTTTGCTTGCTTTGTTGAAGATCAGTTGGCTGTAAGTATTTGGCTTTATTTCTGGATTCTCTCTTCATAGGTCTACGTGCCTATTTTTACACTAGCATCATGCTGTTTTGGTGACTATGGCCTTACATTATAAAGTCAGGTAATGTGATGTCTCAAGATTTGGTCTTTTGTTTCTTCTTGCTTTGGTTATTGGGCTTTTTTTTTTTTTTTTTGGTTCCAAATGAATTTTAGGATTTTTTTTTTCTAGTTCTGTGAAGAATGATGGTGGTATTTTGATGCGGATTGCATTGACTTTGTAGATTGCTTTTGGCAGTATGGTCATTTTCACAATATTGATTCTACCCATCTATGAGCATGAAATGTGTTTCCATTTGTTAGTGTCATCTGTGATTTCAGCAGTGTTTTGTAGTTTTCCTTGTAGAGGTCTTTCGCCTCACAGAGTATTTTATTTTTTTGCAGCTATTGTAAAAGGGATTGAGTTCTTGATTTGATTCTCAGCTTGGTCACTGTTGGTATATAGCAGAGCTTCTGATTTGTGTGCATTAATTTTGTATCCTGAAATTTTGCTGAATTCATTTATCAGTTCTAGAAGCTTTTTAGAGAAGTCTTTAGGATTTTCTAGGTATACAGTCATATCATCAGCAAACGGTGACAGTTTGACTTCCTCTTTATCAGTTTGGATGCCCTTTATTTCTTTCTCTTGTCTGTTTGCTGTGGCTAGGACTTCCAGTACTATGTTAAGTAGAAGGGGTGCGAGTGGGCATCCTTGTTTTGTTCCAGTTCTTAGGGAGAATTCTTTCAATGTTTTTGCTTCCAAATGAGTTTTAGGATTTATTTTTCTAGTTCTGTGAAGAATGATGATGATATTTTGATGGGAATTGCATTGAATTTATAGACTGCTTTTGGCAGTATGGTCATTTCCACACTATTGGTTTTACTCATCCATGAGCATGTATGGAATATTCTGTATTGATTCAGGTGCAGAATTGTTCAGTATTATGTTGGCTGTGAGTTTGTCATAGATGGCTTTTATTACATTAAGGTATGCCTTCTATACTGACTTTGCTGAGGGTTTTAATCATAAAGAGATGCCCACTCTCACTACTTCTATTTAACATAGTACTGGAAGTCCTAGCCAGAGCAAACAGAGAGCTTGTGCAGGGAAACTCCCGCTTTTCAAAACCATCAAATCTCGTGGGACTTATTCACTATCATGAGAACCAACAGCAAGGTGAAGACCCACCACCATAATTCAATTACCTCCCACCAGGTTCCTCCCATGACAAGTGGGAATTGTGGGAGTTAAAATTCAAGATGATATTTGAGTGGGACACAGCCAAACCATATCAATTATGAACAGCTATACACAAATTGGAAAACCTAAAAGAAATGAATAAATTTTCAGACACATACAAACTATCACCATTGAACCATAAAGAAATAGAAAACCTCAACAAACTGATAATGAATAAAAAGATCAAAACTGTAACAAAAAGTCATCCACCAGTGAAAAGTCCATGACTTGATGGCTACACTGCTGAATTTTATCAAACATTTAAAGAACTAATAGCAAGGCTTCTCAAAATCTTCCAAAAAATTGAAAAGAACACATCCAAACTCTTTCTATGAGACCAGCATTTTCCAGATTTCAAAACCCAGCACACAATAAAAAAAATATAACTACAGGACAGGACAATATCACTGATGCCCATAAATGAAAAACTAATCAGCAAAACTAACAAAATGAATTCAACAACACATTAAAAAATCATTCACCATGATAAAGTGGGATTCATCCCAGGGATGTGAGGATGGTTTAACATACGCAAATCAATAAATGTGATACATCACATTAACAGAAACGAATAAAAAAGTATGTGATTATTTTAATTAATAATGAAAAAGCATTTAATAAAATTCAGCATCCCGTTATGATAAAAATCCTCAACAAACTGTGTATAGAAGGAACATACCTCAAAATAAGAAAGGCCATGTGTGACAAACTCATAGCTAACATCATACTAAATAGGAAAAAACTGAAGACCTTTCCTCTAAGATCTGGAAGAAGACAAGGATGCCCACTTTCATCCCTTTTATTTGACATAATACTGGAAGTCCTGGCTAGAGTAATTAAGCAAAAGAAAGAAAAAAATGACATTCCAATTGGAAAGGTAGAGTCAACTTAGCCTTGTTCACAGATAACATGATCTTATACTTAGAAAAACCTAAAGAATCTACCAAAATACGGTTAAAATTTATAAATGAATTCAGTAAAGTTGCAGCATACAAAATCAACATACAAAAATTAGTAGCATTTATATGCCAACAGTAAACAATCTGAAAGAGAAAGCAATCTCATTAACAATAGCTACAAAGAATATTACAAAACTAGGATTCAATTTAACCAAATTGAAAGATCTGTACAAGGAAAACTGTATTAGTCCATTCTCACACTGCTATAAAGAACTACCTGAAACTGGGTAATTTATAAAGAAAAGAGGTTTAATTGACCCACAGTTCCACAGGCTGTACCGGAAGCATGGTTGGGAGGCCTCGAGAAATTTATAATCATGGTGAAAGGTGAAGAGGAAGGAGTCACATCCTACATGGGCAGAGAAGGAGGAAGGGAGAATGAAGGGGAAAGTGCTACACGCTTTTAAACAACCAGATCTTATGAGAACTCACTCACTATCACAAGAACAGCGAAGGGAAAGTCTACCCCTATGATTAAATCACCTCCCACCAGGCCCCTCGTCCAACACTAGGAAAACAATTCAACATGAGATTTGGGTGGTGACACAGAGCCGAACCATATCAAAAACCATAAAATAATGATGAAAGAAACTGAAGAAGACATAAAAAATCGATATTCCATGCTCATGGATTGGAAGAATTAATATTGTTAAAATGACATTACTGCTCAAATCAATTTATAGATTCAACGTAATCCCTGTCAAAATACCAGTGAAATTCTTCACAGAAATAGAAAATAAATTCTAAAATTTATATGAAACTACAAGAGACCCTGGATTGCCAAAGCAATCTTGAGTAAAAAAGAACAAAGCTGGGGGCATTTCACTACCTGTCTTCAGAATTCACTACTGTAGTAACAAAATCAGCATGGTACTGACACTGAAACAGACCTGTGGACCAGTAGACCAAATATAAATCCATTTATTTACAGCCAGCTCATCTTTGACAGGGGTGCAAAGATGACACTGCACTTACATTTGTCATGAAATACTGGGTGAGAAAGTTTGGTTGTCTCTTCGTGATTTAGTTCAAGAACAGACAATGGGAAAAGGACAGTCTCTTCAATAAATGGGATTTTATAATTTTCATATGTATATATTTATATATAAATTTAGTCTATATGCTGTCTGCCTACTTTTCAAATGTTTTGAGATTTTCTTACTGGCCTATATGTGATCATGTATTTTTGGTTTTGGCAGTGAAAAGTTTTATATGAAACTATTCGTGCAAACCACTCGTGATACAACCCAATTTTTAAATATCTTTGTTTATTTTCCATCAGCTTGATCTGTACACTTTAAGAGAATTAAATGTCTCCTTGCATCTCCTTTCTTTTTTATTATTAAATATTTCAAATATATACAATAGCACAGAAAAAAATATAACAGAAACTTGAGTAGCAGTCATTCTTCTTTTTCATATCTTAACATTTGTTATATATACTTCTGAAAGTATTGCTTTAATTTAGCTGTTTATTATGAGTTATATTTACCAAGAGAGTAGACAGTATGAATGTACAGTTTAAATGGTATTGACATTTAAATAAATACATATGTAACTACCACTTGGCTGGAGAAATAGAAAATCATTAACAATTATGGAGCTTCTTGGGTAGCCCTCCTCAATTGTGCCCTCTCTTTCTTCCCCAAGGTACAACTATTCTGGGTTTTGTCTTCATCATTACCTAACTTTTTTTGAAGGTTTATTGCACATGTATTAATAATAGACATTATATTGTTACGTTTTGCCTGTTTTTGCACTTTATATAAATGGAGAGTACTGTCTGCCGTTTTTGTTTTGTTTTTTTTTTTTGAGACAGTGGTACAATCTTGGCTCACTGTCTCCGGGCTTCAAGCAATTCTCCTGCCTTAGCCTCCCGAGTAGCTGGGATTACAGGTGTGTGCCACCACACCCAGCTAATTTTTGTATTTTTAGTAGAGATATGGTTTCACCCAAGCTGGTATTGAACTCCTTACCTCAAGTGATCCGCCCCCCCTCGGCATCCCAAAGTGCTGGGATTACAGGTGTGAGCCACTGTGCCTTGCCCTGACTTGTGTTTTTCATGATATGTTTTTGAGATTCTTCCACATCAATGAGTGTAGCTATAATTCATTCATCTTCATTGCTGTATAATATTACAAATATTAATTTACTATGATTTATTTTCCACATAATTGTTGATAAACATCTGAGTTGTTTTCTGATTTTTTTGTTTTGTTTTTCAATTGGAGAATTTATCCTTTTAGATTTATTGGAATTATCGATATATTTGATTTTTCTTAGGCGGACCAAAGTGTGGGTTGGTAAGTATTAGCAGTTTGCACTCCAGAATTTCTCTGCCAGTGTATTTTCACCATCAGTGCATGCAATGGCCATTTTCCCACATCTTTTAACAACATTTGATCTTATCTGAATTTCTAATATTTGTCATTATTTTGGGTATAAAGACATATGTTGTTTTAATTTGCATTTCTAAGATAACTGGGGAAGTTGAACATCAATATTGTACTTATTTAAGATATATAACTGATATTGTTTGTGTATGTGTAATTATTTTCTGAACTACTGGCGGTAGGCTGCATATGTCATACCTCTTTACCGTCTTCAACTGTCTGCGCATTTCTTGAGAATGACAATATCCTATTTGTATGACAGCAGTATAGCTACCAAATATGGGAAGTTAACATCGACATAATACTTTAATCTATTGTCTATATTCCATTTTTGTCAATTGCCTCAATGTTGTCTTTTTAACATTTTTTTCCAGGAAAGCATCCAGTCCAGGATTACATACTGCATTTAGTTGTCACATCTCCTTGAATTTGAAATAGTTTATCAGCCTTTCTTTGTCTTCATTGACATTAACATTTTTTGAAGAATATGGATTATTTATAATAGAATGCTGCAATTTGGGTTTGTCTGGGGCATCCCTTTTTAACTGAGTTTCCTCGGGAGAACTAAGCTGTGAAGCATACATTGTATAGAGTGAATTAACCTTTTTCCTACACATCTAGAATGGAAAATTGAGAAAATAGTCACTCAAGTCATTTTCTGTAAGGCTTACATTTGTTATGAAAGACTGGGTGAGAATGTTTGGTTGTTTCTTCATGATTTAGTTCAGATTATACATCACAGACCAAACTACTAAATAGGTGACATTGCATCCTTCTCAACCTATCACATCTGGGCCAGGCATGGTGGCTCATGCTTGTAATCCTAGCACTTTGGGAGGCTGAGGCAGGAGAATTGCTTGAGCCCAGGAGTTCAAGACAAGCCTGAGCAAGTGAGACCTCATCTCTGTGAAAAAGTTAAAATATAAAGCATGATGATTGCTTGAGCCTGGGAGGTGGAGGCTGCAATGAGCCGTGGTTGCCCCACTGCACTTCTGGCTGGGGTCTGCGAGTGAGACCTTCTCTCAAAAAAATATCATATCTGGAGGCTCATAATGTCATTTGTTCATCATTGATGTTAATTTTGATCATGTAATCGAGGTGTTTTCTAGTTTCTCCACAATATAGTTACTGCTTTCCTCTTTGCAACTAATAAGTAGCCTTGAGAGAGACTTTTTGAGATCATACAATTATTCAGCTTCCCCTCAAGCTTTCCTCTTTTCTAGGCATTCATGAGGGATTCACATTCGTTGATGATACTTGCCCAAACCAGTGATTACCATGATGGTTGCAAAATGGCAAAATACAAAGAAGTTACATGGGATACAACACAGAAAGATAATGATGTGGAAAATAGAAAATATTTGGAAGGCAGCATGTGTTCTATCATGTATCCAGTCGGAATTTCTGAAGGAGAGAATAGGGGGGAGGAAGGAGAAGTCATACTAGGAGAGATAATGGCTAAGAATATTTCAAAATGCACGAAAGACACTTGCCTCAGATACAGGAAGTCTAAGAATATCATGCGTAATAAAGAGATATCCAAACTCAGACACATCATAGTTAAATTGCAAATTTCAAACAAAAAGAGAGCATCTTAACAATAGCCAGAAAGAAAAGATGGTGCCAGCACCAATTCCTGGCCACTGGAGGCGCTAGAGGTAAACACTGTTCTGCTTTTTGAGATAATAAATTCTTTGCTTTAAAAAATTTATTTATAGTTTTGCTATGTGCATTAGTTTCCCAGAGTTGCCTTAACAAATATCAGAAACAAAATAATTTTATTTTTCTCATAGTCTGGGTCTGAAATTTAGGTGTTGGCAAAACCATGATATCTTTGAAGCATCTAGGGATGGACCCTTCTTTGCCTTTTCCACCTTCTGGTAGCCCCAGGCATTTCTTGACTTGTGGCAGCACAACTCCAATCTCTGCTTTCATCATAACATGCTCATCTTTCTTATGGGTTTTTCTTTTCCTTTTCTAATTAAGACAGCAGTCGTATTGGGTTACAGTCCATCCTAATGACTTCATCTCAACTTGAATACATCTGCAAATGCACCATTTCCAAATGACGTCACATTCACAGATACTGGGAGTGAGGACGTCAACAGATACGTCAGGGGAGCAAAATTCAACTCATGACATCATCCTAAGCACTATCGTCTGGTTTTGCCTATTTTTGAACTTTTGATTTCACATAAATAGAATCATATTTTGGACTTGTATTCTTTCAGACTTGTTTTATGTCAATATTAGGTTTTGTGATCTAGTCACATGGTAGTGTGGGATTTCAGTTGTATTCATTTTTCATTGTGTTGTAGTATTCACTTGTATCACTATATCACAACTTATTTCTTCACCAATATTTGATAAGATTTGGGTTGTTTACAGTTTTTTACTCTTACAAACAATGTTGCTAAGAATATTCTGTACCACTATGTTGGTGCACATATGCAAGAATTTCTTTAAAAGATGCATGTAGAAGAAAAACTGCTAGGGCATAGAGTTTGCGTATCTTTAACCTTACTAAAATGCTAAACTAATTTTCAAACTTTCGTAGACAATTCACAGACCATCAGTGACGTATAGAATTTCCTTTGCCTCACATCCTTGCCAACTTTTGATATTGTCAGAATTTTTATTTTTGTCAATTTGATGGATACCCAAAGCTACTTCACACTAGTTTTAATTTGCTTACTTAATTTCCTTGCTTACTACTGATAGTAAATATTTTGTCATATGTTCATTGGTCTTATGGAGTTTCTGTTTTGTGAAGTTCTAGAATTTTCCCATTTTAATTGTATTCCATTTTTTTCTTACTAATTTTTAGAAGTTGTTTATGTTTTCTGAATAGAAGTGCTTTTTAGTTGTATGTGTTGCAAATATCTTATCCTACTCTGCAGCTTGTGTTTTCACTCTTTTATAGTGTTTTCACTCTTTTATGTTTGATGAACTGAAGTTTTAAATTTTAATATGATCTAACTTATTAACACTCAAAAATACTTAGTTCTCATTGTGTCTTGGTTATAAAACCATTCCCCATTCCAAAATCATGAAGACATTCTCCTCACTTCTTAGAACTTGTTAGTTTGTCACTTATGATTGAGTCTTTATTACTCCTGGAGTTGGTGTTTGTGTTTGGTGTGAGAGAGAAATACAATTTAATTTTTTTCCATGTGGCTTCTCAGTGGGCTTACCACCAAATAGCTTTAGAATGTGTCTTCAAATAATCTGTAGAGTGTGTCTTTAAGTATCTGTAGAGTTTTTCTGGGCTCTATTCTGTTCATCAATCTACTTATCCATTCCTACACCAATACTTAACATGGTTTTAACTATAGTCATTTTGTGGTAAATAATTCCTATTTGGTAAAGCAAATCTTTCCTCTTCCTTTATAAGAGTGTTTGGCTATTCTTGATCCTGTATGTCTTTTCATTAATTTTAGAATTAGCTTGACAAGATTCACAAAAAGTAAGTTGAGATCTCATATATATATATGTGTGTGTGTGTATATATATGTGTGTGTGTGTGTGTGTATACGCGTGCACACACACACACACATACATGTATATGGTTTGGTTTTTTTTGAGACAGATTCTCTGTTGCCCAGGCTGGAGTGTAGTGGCATGAGCTCGGCTCACTACAACTCTGCTTCCCAGGTTCAAGTGATTCTCCTGCTTCAGCCTCCTGTGTAGCTAGGATTGTAGGCATGTGCCACAATGCCTGGCTAATTTTTGTATTTTTAGTAGAGATGGGGTTTCACTATGTTGTCCAGGCTGGTCTTGAACTCCTGACCTCACGTGATCCACCCGCCTTGGCCTCCCAAAGTGCTGGGATTACAGGTGTGAGCCACTGTGCCTGGCAGAGATCCTATGTATTTTTACATTAATCTTAAAATTAACTTTTCAAGATTCACAAAAACAAATTGAGATTATTAGCTTTTATTGAATCTGTAAATTAATTGGAGAATATTTACATATTTAAATATTGAGTGTTCTGCTTAATGAGATGATATATTTTTTCACTTATTTAGGTCTTATTTTATATCCATTAATAAAATAATATATAATAAATGATTATATAAATTAATAAAATTGTATAGTTTTCTCCATAGATGACTCAAAAATTCTTTGTAAGATTTGTTTTTAGGTATTCTGTGTGCTTAATGCTATTATAAATGACTATTTGTTAAAGGCATATAGAAATATGGCAATTTATTTCTGTAAAATGATTTTATTTCCAGCAATTCTACTAAACACTCCTATTTATTTTTAAATTGTTGGTAGATAGTTTTAGATTTTTTTACATCACAATCATATCACGTATAAATATCAAGTTTAGTCTCTTCCTTCCAGAACAATTAATCTGAACACTTTCTTGTGCTTTATTATGCTAGCTAAAATCCTCGTATAATGTGGAATTGTAGTGCTGACAGTAGGTATCTTAGTCCATTTGTGTTGCTATATAAGAATATCTGAAGCTGGGTAATTTATAAATAAAAGGGGTTTATTTGGCTCGTGGATCTTCAGACTATACTATAAGCATGGTGTCAGCATTTATTTCTGGTGAGGGTCTCAGGACTCCTTGTGGAAGACAAAGGGAGCGGGCATCCCATGGTGAGAGGAGAGAGGAGAGAGGAATAAAACGAGGGAAGGCAGGTGCTTGGGTCTTTTTAACAGTCAGTTATGGTGGTAATGAATAGTGAGAACTTACCCCTGTGAGAATGATACCAAGCCATTAATGAGGAATCTGCTCCCACAATCCAAATACCTCCTGCCAGGTCGCGCCTCTAACATTGGGGGTCAAATTTCAACACGAGGTCTGATGAGATGTCAAACGTGCAAACTACATCAGTAGGCATATTTGTTTTGTTCTTGATTTCAAAGAGAAAGCTTTCAGGAATTTTATTATGCATAATTTAGCAGAAGTTTTTTGTTTATTTATTTGTAAATATCTATTACTAGGTGTATTAGGATGAATTTTTATGTGAAAGGGAGTTTATTAAGGAGTATTGACTTACATGATCACAGGGTGAAGTCTCACAATGGGCTGTCTGTAAACTGAGGAGCAAGGCAGCCGGTTTGAGTCCAAAAACCTCAAAAGCAGGGAAGCTGGCAGTGCAGCCTTCAATCTATGGCCAAGGCCTGAGAGCCCTTGGCAAACCACTGATGTAAGTCCAAGAGTCCAAAAGCTGAAGAACTTGGAGTCTTCTGTTTGAGGACAGGAAGTATCCAGCAAGGGAGAAAGATGGAGGCCAGAACACTAAGCCAGTCTAGTCCTTTCACGTTCTTCTGCCTGCTTTTATCCTAGCCGAGCTGGCAACTGATTAAATCATGCACACCCAGATTGAGGGTGGGTCTGCCTCTCCCAGCCCACTGACTCAAATGTTAATCTCCTTTGGCAACACCCTCACAGATCCTAGAAACAATACTTTGCATCCTTCAATCCAATCAAGTTGACAGTATTAACCATCACACTAGATTAGAGATTCTCTTCTTTTTTTTTCTCTCTTCTATTCTTAGCCATGAGTATTATGCCTGAATGTTAAATTTTCTGAAGAGCCTTTTTTCTTCATGTAGGTAGAAGATCAAATGCTATTTCTCTTTTAATCTACTAACATGTTGAATTACATTAATTGATTGCTTAAGTTAAAACAATCTTGCATTTTTGGAATTAAACTGACTTAGATATAATATATCATCTTTTCTTATATTAATGGGTCTAGTTTGCTAATATTTAATTTATGGTTTTTATATCTATTTTATGTTATATAAGGTGCCATTATTTTATATGCCACTATGAAAGAACAAAAATACTCTCAGTGAAACTATGACACAATACTTTTTCACCTTGATTTTTAATTTTATGTTTATTGAAATAATTTTTGGCTTATTTCAACATAGGTTTTATTATATGTCACTCTTGTACACAGAAAAATATGTAAGCAAGGAAAATTGGTTAAGATCATCCTAAAACATCTTCACAGCACCTATCATAGCTGTATTACATTAAATTTAAAATTATACCTTAGTCAATGTCAACTACTGTATTTCAACAAATTGAAGACTCCACCAATTGCCTCAGGTGAAGACATATTCCTCTAACGTGAATTTGCTGTAGCTTCTGTCATTGTGAATACTAGAATTGTTCTCTCAAATTCTTAATGTATATATATTTTAGAATCTTATTTTAGATTCTCTCTTGTTCCATGTATGAATGCTGTGTATTTCTTTTTCAAACTTTAACCTACCTCTAGTGAATGTTGGGGAGAGGTGATATGGGCTGTAGATTGAATGAGATATTCTAGGTATGGGGGCTCTTCATACCTTCAGATTTTCCATCTACACTGGCTCCTTGGACTAAAGGCTACACACTCTTTGCTTTTGTTTGGAACCTGACTCCTCTGCTTCTCAGCATTAGATAAACAAGCAGGACAGGAAGAGTTAGACCTAACTGTTTTCACTTTCTGTGGATTCCCAAAAATCACCTTGCTGTTTTCTACAGACCTCCTCCAGTTCCCCATGTATGCAACCTTTGACTTGAAGTACCCTTCAAGCTACTTCACCAAGTCTATGAATTTGGAGCTCTGATTTCCTCCTTCAGCAACCTCCTTTGCCTCCTGTATTTCAGAGATTTTTATATGCTTTTGAGATCAACACAACATCCCTTATTGTTCTCTTAGGCTGTTGTGGATTTATTAATAGTAGTTTTCTATTTCTAGAAATCTAGGATGGGATGTGAGGTTAGAACGTACATTCATATTGTATTTCTAACAGCATTCAACCATATTTATGTTAGGGTAATTTTAAATTTATATTTGGTGTATTTTTAAACTTTTATATGATATATATACATTGTTTGATTATATTTTAACTATAAAAGTTAATAATGTATTCTTATATAAAATCAAAAATGAACCTTTCTCTTTTCACCCCCTGCAATCCCACTTCTCAGAGTTAACCACTGTCTAGATGATAATTTCACAATCATGGTACTATTGACATGTAAGCCTGACAATTCTTTGTTATGGGGAGCTGTCCTAGCCACTGTGACATGTTTAGCATCATCCCTGACTCCTACCAACTAGATATTATTAGCCACTGCCAAGTTGTGACAACCAAATATATCTTCAGACATCATCAAGTGTCCCTGGGGGGAAAGAGAATCTGCAGTTGGAAACTACTGGTCTAGATTTATTTCTATGAATTTGTAAACAAACAAACATGTATATAGAATAACAGTTAAATAGGAAAATAACTTATTATCCTGAAATAGCAAATGATAAAACCTGCTGGCTTATGAGCCTTTAAAGTCAGCATTTTCAAAAGTATAATTTTTGAACACTAGCTTGATGCTAAAGTGTTACATGAAAAAACAATGTGCATCTATGTTCATCATGGATATTGGCCTGAAGTTTTTTTTTTTTATTGAGTCTCTGCTGGGTTTTGGTATCAAGATGATGTTGGTCTCATAAAATGATTTGATTCCCTCTTTTTGGATTGCTTGGAATAGTTTCAGAAGGAGTGGTACCAGCTCCTCTTTGCATGTCTGGTAGAATTCCGCTGTGAACCCATCTGGACCTGCGCATTTTTTGGTTGGTAGGCTATTAATTGCTCGTTTAGGCTTGAGAGGGTGCAAGTGTCCAGGAATTTATCCATTTCTTCCAGATTTACTGGTTTATGTGCATAGAGTTGTTCGTAGTAGTCTCTGATGGTAGTTTGTATTTCTGTGGAATTGGTGGTGATATCCCCTTTATTGTTTTTTATTGCATCTATCTGATTCTTCTCTCTTTTCTTTTTTATTAATCTGGCTAGTGGCCTGTCTATTTTGTTGATCTTTTCAAAAAACCAGCTGCTGGATTTATTGATTTTTTGAAGGATTTTTTGTGTCTCTATCTCCTTCAGTTCTGTTCTGATCTTAGTTATTTCTTGTCTTCTGCTAGCTTTTGAGTTTTTTTAATCTTGCTCCTCTAGCTCTTTCAACTTTGATGATAGAGTGTCGATTTTAGATCTTTCCTCGCTTCCCTGGTGGGCATTTATTGCTATAAATTTTCCTGTAGACAACACTTTGAATGTATCTCAGAGATTCTGGTATGTTGTGTCTTCATTCTTGTTGGTTTCGAAGAACATCTTTCTTTCTGCCTTCATTTCATTGTTTATCCAGTCAACATTCTAGAGCCAGTTGTTCAGTTTCCATGAAGTTGTGTGGTTCTGAGTTAGTTTCTTAATCCTGAGTTCTAATTTGATTGCACTGTGGTCTGAGAGACTGTTTGTTATGATTTCTGTTCTTTTGCATTTGCTGAGGAGTGATTTACTTCCAATTATGTGATCAATTTTAGAGTAAGTGCAATGTGGTGCTGAGAAGAATGTATATTCTGTGGATTTAGGGTGGAGATTTCTGTAGATGTCTATTAGGTCCACTTGGTCTAGATCTGAGTTCAAGTCCTGGATATCCTTGTTAATTTTCTGTCTCGTCGATCTGTCTACTATTGACAGTGGAGTGTTATTGTGTGGGAGTCTAAGTCTCTTTGTAAGTCATTAAGAACCAGCCTTCTGTATCTGGGTGTTCCTGTATTGGGTGCGTATATATTTAGGATCGTTAGCTCTTCTTGATGCATTGGTCCTTTTACCATTATGTAATGCCCTTCTTTGTCTCTTTTGATCTTTGTTAGTTTAAATTCCATTTTATCAAAGATGAGAATTGCAACTCCTGCTTTTTTTTTTTTTTGCTCTCCAGTTCCTTGATAAATGTTCCTCCATCCCTTTATTTTTAGCCTCTGTGTGTCCCTGTACGTGAGATGTGTTTCCTGAATATAGCACTGATGGGTTTTGACTTTTTATCCAATGTGCCAGTCTGTGTCTTTTGATTGGGACATTTAGCCCATTTATATTTAAGGTTAATATTGTTATGTGTGAATCTGATCCTGCCATTTTGATGCTAGCTGGTTGTTTTGCCTGTTAGTTGACACATTTTCTTCATTGTGTTGATGGTCTTTACCATTTGGTACATTTTTGGAGTGGCTGGTACTGGTTGTTTCTTTCCTTGTTTAGTGCTTCCTCCAGGAGCTCTTGTAAGGCAGGCCTGGCGGTGACAAAATCTCTCAGCAATTGCTTGTCCTTACAGGATTTTATTTCTCCTTTGTTTATGAAGCTTAGTTTGGCTGGATATGAAATTCTAGGTTGAAAGTTCTTTTCAGATGTTAAGGATGTTTAACACTGGCCCCCACTCTCTTCTGGCTTGTAGGGTTTCTGCCGAGAGATCCACTGTGAGTCTGATGGGCTTCCCTTTGTGGGTAATCCTACCTTTCTCTCTGGCTGCCCTTAGCATTTTTTCCTTCATTTTTCCTTCATTTCCTTCAGGTGAATCTGAAGATTGTGTGCCTTGGGGTTGCTCTTCTTGAGAAATATCTTTGTGGTGTTCTCTGTATTTCCTGGACTTGAATACTGGCCTGCCTTGCTAGGTTGGGGAGGTTCTCCTGGATAATATCTTGAAGAGTGTTTTCCAGCTTGGATTCATTCTCTCTGTCACATTCAGGTACACCTATCAAACGTAGATTAGGTCTTTTCACATAGTCCCATATTTCTTGGAGGCTTTGTTCATTTCTCTCCACTCTTTTTTCTCTATTCTTGCCTTCTCATTTTATTTCATTGAGTTGATCTTCAATCTCTGCTTGGTCAATTCGGCTATTGAAACTTGAGTATGCTTTGCAAAGTTCTCGTGCTGTGTTTTTCAGCTCCATCAAGTCATTTATATTCTTCTCTGTTTATTCTAATTGGCATCTCATCTAACCTTTTTCTAGGTTCTTAGTTTCTTTGCATTGGGTTAGAACATGTTCTTTTAGCTCTGAGAAATTTGTTATTTCCCATCTTCTGAAGTCTGTTTCTGTCAATTCATCAGATTCATTCTCCATCCATCTTTGATCCCTAGATGGTGAGGAGCTGTGATCCTTTGGAGGAGGAGAGGCGTTCTGGTTTTTGGTGTTTTCAACCTTTTTGTGCTGGTTTCTTCTCATCTTACTGGTTTTATCTACCTGTGGTCTTTGTAGTTGGTGACTTTCGGATGGGGTCTCTGAGTGGACATCCTTTTTGTTGATGTTGAAACTATTTCTTTCTGTTTCTTAGTTTTCCTTCTAACAGTCGGGCCTCTCTGCTGCAGGACTGCTGGAGGTCCACTCCAGACCCTGCTTGCCTAGGGATCATCTGCAGTGGCTGCAGAACAGTAAGGGTTGCTGCCAGTTTCTTCTTCTGTTATCTTGGTCCCAGAAGGGTACCCGCCAGATGTCAGCCTGAGCTCTCCTTTATGAGGTGTCTCTTTGGGTATACGGGGCTTGGGGAGCCGCTTAAGGAGACAGTCTGTCCCTTATAGGAACTCAAGTGCTGTGCTGAGTTCTCTTGTTCTGTGTAGAGCTGCTGGGCAGGTACCTTTAAGTCAGCCACAGCAGAATTCATAACTGCCTCTTTTCCCAGGTGCTCTGTCCTAGGTAGGTCAGCTTTATTTATAAGTTCCTGATGTGCTGCTGCCTTTTTCATAGATGCTCTGCCCCACACTGAGTAGTCTAGTCACAGTCTGTCAGCAGAGGCATTGTCGAGCTGCTGCAGGGTTTGCCCAGCTGCTGTGTGAACTGCCTCGGTAGTGGCAGATGCCCTTCCCCCCAGTGAGCTGGGCTGTCCTGGATCCAGCTGCACTTGCTGCCAAACTCTCAATCCAGAGCGTTTCAGATGGCTTGTTTTGTGCCGGTGGTACCTGCCAAGGCAGATCACCTGGTCCTCTGCCTCAGCCCCCTCCCTTTCAGTTGAATGGGTGGCTCTGTCTCCCAGATGTTCCAGGCACCAGTTGAAATGGCCATCCAGATTTGTGTGAGTTTCTGTGTACCAACCCGTGGCACCGACTAAAATAGCCATGCTGGAGATTCTGGTGCTTTTCGGCCTGGGAATCTCCTGGTCTGTGGGCAGTGAAAACTTGTTTGCAAATGCAGTGAGCACTCAACCTCTGCGTTGTTCTTGCTGGGAACTGCACTCTGGAGCTGTTCCTATTTGGTCATCTTGGATCTCCCCCAAAAATAACAAATAAATTCTAAACAACTTAAGCAAATTGGAATTTAATGAAAGGATACTGAATAGTTCACAAAATAATGGAAGATGTTGGAGGAGCAAGGTAAGAACTGAGGGAAACTCAGCACAGCCAAGTTCACCCTACAGAAGCAGATCTTGGGATGCCACCACTGGGATGTCACTACTTGATACTCGTCACCATGTAGCTGGGCTCTGCTGAACCGAGGCACTTGCCATCACACTCCTGAACCTGGGTCTCTCCTTGGTCGCTCAGAATCATCTCTGATTCTTTCAACTCTTTTGCATCATTTCATTAGGTTCCAAGTTCCAATAAAGAGACATCAGTTGATTGGGCCACATTTGAGTGGCCAGGAGACTGGAAAAAGGATCATGCACTCCCTTTCAGCTTTTGTAATGGAAGGTGGGGCTTGTCCTCATCCTTTGCTTGGGTTCAAAAAACTAGTAAGGGTGTTTTATTGATATAAAATCCAAAACTATAGCTATCCATTTATAGCACCTTATTAGCACAGAAGGAAACCATGAGACAAAATGTATAAAAGTGCATGGGAAGTCTAAACATATGAGGAAGTTTCTGAGGAGAGAAAGATCATATTTGATTGGTGCTGTGGTTTCACTGTGCCTCCTCCAAGATTCAGCATTGGCAATGTGATAATACTGAGGTGGGGCCTACAGGAAGTGACTCCTACCTCAGAGATGGGTTTAGGAGCCCTTATGAAAGGGCTTAATGGAAGGAGTTCACCCCTCTTGCCCTCCTGCCTTCCACCATGTGAGGACACAGTGTTCCTTGTCTCTGGAGGATGCAGCATTGAAACACCATCTTGAAAAAAGACATCAAACCTGCCAGCACCTTGATCTTGGACTTCCTAGTCTCCAGAACTGTGAGAGATGAATTTCTGTTTTTCATAAATTGCCTCGTCTGTGTTATTTTACTGTAAGGGCATAAATTGACTAAGACAATTCGGGGTTAGAAAAGGTTATATGAAGTGGCATTTGAGAAGGGCTAGATAGATATGATCTCTGTAATTAGAAATAGAGAGATGGTTTCAAATCACCCAAGTGAAGGGAATAACATAGCCATGTTCAGCATGAATGCAAAATAGAGATGGTAAAAAAGTAAATAGAATTCTGCCACCAGTGGGAGGACAGAATTGCAATGTGGCAGCAATCTGTAAATTTAAATATTTATCATTCACTCACATTTATTTAGAGTCTAATGTCTTCTAGACTCAGAAATTAAGCACACAAAATCTAGATATAAGTAAGTCCAAAGATTTGTCTTTGTGACAGTCAAAATAATGACCCCATAAAGATATTCTAATCCCTGGAATCTGTGATCATATTACTTTACATGGCAAAAGGGACTTTGTAGATGTGATTAAACCCCTGAGATTAGGAGATTATCCTTTATTATCTTGAGGGCCAATCTAATTGCATGTGTCTTTAAAATCAGAGAAGCTTTCCTAGCTCTGGTCAGAAGGTGACAAGACCTACAAAACAGTGGTCAGAGATATTGCACATTACTGGCTTTGAAGAGGGAGGAATAGTCCCATGATCCAAGGAATGTGGACAGCCTCTAAAAGTTGGAAAAGGCAAGAAAACAGATTCTCTGTAGAGACTCCAGAAAGCAATACAACCCTGACAACACTTTGACTTAAGCCCAATAAACAGGGTCAGAGGTTTGCTCTACAGAACTATAGGGTCATAAGTCTTTGATGTAAGCCAAAAAGTTGTGATAATTTGTTATGGCAGCAATAGGAAATTAATTTTAAGGAGTTTATGATTTGGAAGATAAGCAGACCAGAAAATCCAAGTTATAATATAATTAGATTAAAAACTATGGAGATTTGGGCTAGGCATTTTAGAAAAGAATTTAGTAAGATAAGTTTGCAATTCAAAAAGCAGATTCATAGAATATTTTGTTCCAGAGATTGCAGTGGGGGCCAAAGCACTGCATGAGTTTCACTGGGAACATTGTGTAGGCTGAGAACCTAAGAAGACAAAGAGTGCCAACTGTTCACCAAGATGGCCGACGAGGAGCAGCTCAGGACTGCAGCTCCCAGCGGGACCGCGGAGGCCACTGCAGGTGATCCCCAGGTAAGCAGGGCCTGGAGTGGACCTCAGCTGTCCTACAGCAGAAGGGCCTGACTGTTAGAAGAAAAACTAAGAAGCAGAAAGAAATAACTTAATCATCAACAAACTGGACGTCGACTCAGAGACCCAATCTGAAAGTCAGCAACTACAAAGACGACAGGTGGATAAATCCACAAAGATGGGAAGAAACCAGCACAAAAAGGATGAAAACACCGAAAACCAGAACGCCTCTCCTCCTCCAAGGGATCACAACTCCTCGCCAGCTAGGGAACAAGGCTGGATGGAGAATGAATCTGATGAACTGACAGAAGCAGGCTTCAGAAGGTGGGTAATAAGAAACTTCTCTGAGCTAAAAGAACATGTTCTAACCCAATGCAAAGAAACTAAGAACCTTGAAAAAAAGGTCTGATGAAATGCTAATGAGAATAAACAGCTTAGAGAGTAATATAAGTGAATTGATGGAGCTGAAAAACACAACAGGAGAACTTCGCAAAGCATACACAAGTTTCAACAGCCGAATTGACCAGGCAGAAGAAAGGCTATCAGAGGTCGAAAATCAACTCAATGAAATAAACTGAGAAGGCAAGATTAGAGAAAAAAGGGTAAAAAGAAATGAACAAAGTCTCCAAGAAATGTGGGACTATGTGAAAAAACCTAATCTACATTTGATAGGTGTACCTGAATGTAACGAAGAGAATGAATCCAAGCTGGAAAATACTCTTCAGGATGTTATCCAGGAAAACTTCGCCAACCTAGCAAGGCAGGCCAGTATTCAAGTCCAGGAAATACAGAGAACACCACAAAGATATTCCTCAAGAAGAACAACCCCAAGGCACATAATCTTCAGATTCACCAGGGTTGAAATGAAGGAGAAAATGCTAAGGGCAGCCAGAGAGAAAGGTTGGGTTACCCACAAAGGGAAACCCAAAAGACTCACAGCGGATCTCTCAGCAGAAACCCTACAAGCCAGAGGAGAGCGTGCGCCAATATTCAACATCCTTAAAGAAAAGAACTTTCAACCCAGAATTTCATATCCAGCCCAACTAAACTTCATAAGCTAAGGAGAAATAAAATCCTTTATGAACAAGCAATTACTCAGAGATTTCATCACCACCAGGCCTGCTTTACAAGAGCTCCTGAAAGAAGCACTAAACATAGAAAGGAACAACTAGTACCAGCCACTCCAAAAACATACCAAATTACCATTTGGTATGAGCATCGACACAATGAAGAAACTGCATCAACTAATGGGTAAAACAGCCAGCTAGCATCAAAATGGCAGGATCAAATTCACACATAACAATATTAATCCTATATGGAAATGGGCTAAATGCCCCAATCAAAAGACACAGACTGGCAAATTGGATAAAAAGTCAAAACCCATCAGTGTGCTGTATCCAGAAAATCCATCTCACATGCAAGGATACACAAAGGCTCAAAATAAAGGGATGGAGGAAGATTTACTAAGCAAATGGAGAGCAAAAAACAAGCAGGAGTTGCAATCCTAGTCTCTGATAAAATAGACTTTAAACCAACAAAGATCAAAAGAGACAAAGAAGGGCATTACATAATGGTAAAAGGATCAATGCATCAAGAAGAGTTAAAGATCTTAAATATATATGCACCCAATACAGGAGCACCCAGATACATAAAGCAAGTTCTTAATGACTTATAAAGAGACTCAGACTCCCACACAATAATAGTGGGAGACTTTAACACCCCACTGTCAATATTAGACAGATCAATGAGACAGAAAATTAACAAGGATATCCAGGACTTGAACTCAGACCTGGACCAAGCAAACCTAATAGACATTTACAGAATTCTCCACCCCAAATCCACAGAATATACATTCTTCTCAGCACCATATCACACCTACTCTAAAACTGACCACATAATTGGAAGTAAATCACTCCTCAGCAAATGCAAAAGAACGGAAATCATAACAAACAGTCTCTCAGACCACAGTGCAATCAAGTTAGAACTCAGAATTCAGAAACTAAGTCAGAACCGCACAGCTTCACGGAAACTGAACAACTGGCTCTTGAATGTTGACTGGATAAACAATGAAATGAAGGCAGAAATAAAGATGTTCTTCGAAAACAACGAGAATGAAGACATAACATACCAGAATCTCTGGGACACATTTAAAGCAGTGTCTAGAGGAAAATATATAGCAATATATGCCCATATGAGAAGCAAGGAAAGATCTAAAATCAACACCCTATCATCAAAATTGAAAGAGCTAGAGGAGCAAGATCAAAAAAACTCAAAACCTAGCAGAAGACAAGAAATAACTAAGATCAGAGCAGAACTGAAGGAGATAGAGACA